>JALXFT010000918.1:0-43721 GCA_023376895.1 Aspiorhynchus laticeps | reverse complement strand
GTTTTCAGATTTGAATACCGACTGAATCTCTTGTCACAGTGTGAACACGTATAAGGTTTCTCTCCAGTGTGAATCCTCTCATGCAGTTTTAAACACATTGCTGAAGTAAAAGTCTTTTCACACTCAAAGCACATGTACTCTCTCACACCAGTGTGTATCTTCTGATGTTCTTTCAGACTTTGTAGACGTGAAAAACTCTTTCCACATAAATGACATGAATGTGGTTTCTCCTTTGAATGAACTTTCATGTGCTGCTTCAGGCCTGAAGCCCACAAAAATGTTTTGTCGCATTGATCACATGCGTACAGCTTCTCTTCAGTGTGGATGTTCATGTGGTCCATAAGGGTTGATGATCTTGAAAAACTCTTCTCACATTGATCACAAGGATACGGTTTCTCTCCAGTATGAACTCTCATATGAAGCTCAAGGTTATATTTGTATGAGAAACTCTTCCCGCACTGACTACAAGTGAACGGTTTCTCTCCAGTATGAACTCTCATGTGACGCTTAAGAGTAGTTTTGCGTGTAAAACTCTTTCCACACTGAGTGCAAGTGAAAGATTTATTGGCTATTCTTTTCTGTTTGGTTTGAGAGCAACTAAATGTTTTTTCTCTAGTGTGGATGTTCATATGTTCCTTAAGGTTTGCAGAGTACCCAAAACTCTTCCCGCACTGATCACAAGTGAACGGTTTCTCTCCAGTATGAACTCTCATATGTGCTGTAAGGTGTCCTTTTCGTGTGAAACTCTTCCCGCATTGATCACATGAGTACAGTTTCTCTCCAGTGTGGATTTTCATGTGATCCTTATGGTTTGATGATTGTGCAAAACTCTTTCCACACTGATCACATGTGAACGGCTTCTCTCCTGTATGAACTGTCATATGTGCTGTAAGGCTTCCTTTTTGTAAATAACTCTTCCCGCACTGATCACACTTGTATGGTTTCTCTCCAGTGTGAATCCTCTCATGTATTTTCAGATGTGCTGATTGACTAAATCTCTTGTCACAGTGTGAACACTTGTGAGGTTTCTCTCCAGTGTGGATCTTCATGTGTATCTTAAGGTTTCCCAATTGCGCAAATCTCTTCCTGCACTGATCACACGTGAACGGTTTCTCTCCAGTATGAACCCTCATATGACACTTAAGACCATTTTTGCTTGCGAAACTCTTTTTACACTGAGAGCAGGTGAGAGATTTTTTGGCTCTTCTTTTCTTTATTTTTTTCTGTTTGGTTTGAGAGCAACAAGAGGTTTTTTTTTCAGTTTTGACATGATTTTTCTCCTCAACTTCACTCAGTTTTTCATTCTCCTCATTTTCTTCAATTGACTCTGAAATTAAATAAAAAAAAAATGGTTATTTTTTTTGTAACTCATAAAAAAAAAAAAAAAAAAAAAACATAAGTGTGAAAGGACATAAAAATTGACCATGATATTACAGCGGAAATAGGAATGCATGATATGACCTAAAATTAAAACCTCAATTAATTGAACACTTTACCTCGATTATTATTAATGATTATTTTATTTTTAACATTTGTTTATATTCTGAAATCTAAACTAAATTTAATTTAATGAAATTAAAATAAAACATCAATTTGTAAATGCACAAGTGTGCATGCATTTTTAGTCTTTTATACACATTAAATACAATAAGAACACGAACATAGAAACAAAGTAAAACAAGCTGTCAAATTCAATAAAACAAAGATACAAATTAAGGTCTACTAACATTACTGATCAGGTAACACTGGTGTCAAAAGTATTCACATTCATTACTCAGGTAGAAGTATAGATACTAGGGTTTAAAAAGACTTCTGTAGAAGTTGAAGTATCAATATCATAATGACTATAATGTTATATTAAAATGTTAATGTTGAAAAATTTGGGATGCACTAGGCTACTTGTTTCAGCCGCATATATGCCCATTGAAAATGAATGCATTTTAGTACAATGCAAATACATTAAAAAAACATATATGTGTACTACTGAGCATTAACGTGTTTCATGGAGCGGAAGATGATCCTGGCTACCAACCTCCTCGCCGGTGCTTGGTTGGGACATTTCGCTCGAGTTCTCTTATTGAGTCTCTGCCACGGACATCTTCGTACTTGGCTACATACGTCTGCTATGTCCAGTGTTGGGGATAACGAGTTACAAAGTTAGTATAGCCTACTTATCACAACATTGTCAATTGCAAATGCTAATTTATTCAAACGTCTCTCTACCGAACTACTGTAGCTTAATTTGCGGAGGACGAAGAGAAAGCACCCGTTTGATAAATGAGCCAGTATTGTATATAATAACTTTTAAGAAATAATCTTTTTTGAGTAACGACCCCAACACTGGCTATGTCCTTGCTGGAATGTGACATGATTTGTGTCATGTGCAGGTGCGATGGATCGCGTACAAACCAATAGGGTGTCGGAATGGTATATGTTTTACTTCTCATCCAACCACAATCAAATTCAATCTGGATGGCGCGATTTATCTGGATATTTTTTTTTTTTTTTTGAACGATGACAAGCCGGAATGAAAACAAGCCGAAATGAAATAAGAGTAACGAGGCCATTTTTAAAATGTAAGGAGCAGAAAGTACAGATAATTGCGTGAAAATGTAAGGAGTAGAAGTAAAAAGTCGGCTGAAAAATAATTACTCCAGTAAAGTATAGATACCCAAAATTTCTACTTAAGTAAGGTAACAGTGTTTCCCATTCATTAGCTAGTCTGTGGTAGGGTTGCACGATACACCGGTACTATGGTAGTATCGCGATACAAAAGCTTAAAAATACCCGCGGTGCCATTGCATTTTTTTAAACGGTAGTATCGTCCATAAGGTAGTACCGTAAGATATGTAGTATGCATGGCAGCAACACTGTTTTAAACGTTCATTTGAACATGCATGCCAGCAGAAACATTACAAGTTGATTGCCAAATGTCTTTCTGCTGTTCTGTGTAGTATAGTCTGTGTATACGCTTTATATGGTATTGAGTGTTTCCCGACGCTTCAGTTCAGTTTGCAATGTGAAGTTGCACTTGCACGTCGTTGTTCATGCTGCAGTTTATCAGAAGAAAGGGTCGTGATTCAGACCGTCTGATGTCATTTTAAAAAACAGCAGTTCAAGCATCACTTATTCAACATCATAATATCTTGCAAGAAAGTATTATCGCAGGTTTATTAATTTGACCACTTCTAGAACAGATGAAATAGTTTGTTTCTGGAAGCATCTTTGCGATCACAAACGCAATTCCATTCATCAACATAGCACTTTGCACTTGGTTCTTATCAATCATTATACAACCCCAAATCAGAAAAAGTTGGGACAGTATGGAAAATGCAAATAAAAAAAGAAAGTAGTGATTTCTAAATTTACTTTGACTTGTATTTCATTGCAGACAATATGAAAACAAAATATTTCATGTTTTGTCTGGTCAACTTCATGTCATTTGTAAATATACATCCTTTCCTGTCATTGAGACCTGCAACACTTTCCAAAAAAAGTTGGGACAGGAGCAATTTAGGGCTAGTAATGAGGTAAATTGGTTAAATAATGATGCGTTTTGAAACAGTTGATGTCAACAGGTGATTGTAATTATGATTTGGTACAAAAGCAGCATCCAAGAAAGGTCTAGTCCTTTAGGAGCAAAGATGGGCCGAGGATCGCCAGTTTGCCAACAAATACGTGAGAAAATTATTGAAATGTTTAAAAACAATGTTCCTCAAAGAAAGATAGGAAGAGATTTGGATATTTCACTTTCAACAGTGCATAACATAATTAAAAGATTCAAGGAATCTGGAGGAATTTCAGTGCGTAAAGGACAAGGGCGCAAGCCTAAGCTGAACAACCGTGATCTCCGATCCCTCAGGCGGCACTGCATCAAGAATCGTCATTCATCTATAAGCGATATCACCACATGGGCTCAGGACTACTTTGGCAAACCTTTGTCAAGTACCACAATACGTAGTTACATCCACAAATGCCAGTTAAAACTGTACTGTGCCAAAAGGAAGCCCTATGTTAACAGTGTCCAGAAGTGCCGTCGACTTCTCTGGGCTCGGAGGCATCTGGGATGGACCATCACACAGTGGAAACGTGTACTGTGGTCAGATGAATCAGTATTTCAGGTATTTTTTGGGAGGAATGGACGCCGTGTGCTCCGGACCAAAGAAGAAAAGGATCATCCAGACTGTTACCAGCAACAAGTCCAAAAGCCAGGGTCTGTCATGGTATGGGGTTGTGTCAGTGCCCTTGGCAAAGGTAACTTGCACTTCTGTGATGGCACCATTAATGCTGAAAAGCACATAGAGATTTTGGAGTACAATATGCTGCCTTCAAGAAGACATCTTTTCCAGGGACGTCCATGCATATTTCAACAAGACAATGCAAAACCACATTCTGCACACATTACAAAGTCCTGGCTGCGGAGGAAGAGGGTACGGGTACTTGACTGGCCTGCCTGCAGTCCCGACCTGTCTCCAATAGAGAATGTGTGGCACATTTTGAAGCGCAAAATGCGACAACGAAGACCCCGTACTGTTGCCCACCTTAAGACTTGTTTGCAGGAAGAATGGGACAAAATTACACCTGAAACACTTCATCACTTGGTGTCTTCAGTCCCTAAACATCTTTTAAGTGTTGTGAAAAGGAATGGCAACATTACAAAGTGGTAAATGCTTTACTGTCCCAACTTTTTTTGGAATGTGTTGCAGGTCTGAATGACAGGAAAGGATGTATATTTACAAATGACATGAAGTTGACCAGACAAAACATGAAATATTTTGTGTTCATATTGTCTGCAATGAAATACAAGTCAAAGTAAATTTAGAAATCACTACTTTCTTTTTTTATTTGCGTTTTCCATGCTGTCCCAACTTTTTCTGATTTGGGGTTGTATATATATATATATATATATATATATATATATATATATATATATATTATATATTAATTTATAATGTTATGTTTTAATATACATGTTGCTAACTTGGAAATTTCAAGATATGCGAGCAAAAAATGCTCATGACAGTTCGGCAATATGACACGAGCAAGAGTGCTGTTTTTGTTTCGTTTCTGTGTTCGAATCCAAATCTGCGTTGTCTTGGGCGAATCACTGATTCACTGAGCCATTCATAAAAATAGTAATTTGATTCGCTCCTGAAGGATTCAGCCGTTTTGAAAGAATCGTTTGAATGACTCAGTGATTCAATAACGAACTTCTGCCACCTGCTGGCCGTTTTAAGTTTGCCATCTAAAAGTAGGCATATTACATTATTTCCCAACATATTTCTATATTCAGAATTTAGTATTTAAAAAATTAATCTCATAACATTATTTATGCAGTTATAAATACAGTCTAAATGTATAAATGCCACATCTAAATGTCACTTCATGCAGCTTCTGTACAGTGCTAAGATGAGTTTTGTTTAGATCATTTCATGATAACAATAGCCAGTCATTCATTCACATTAATTAAGTATTCAGAGAAAAATATTGTCTGTTTTCATCTACATCTATATATTTATGAAATTGATTCATTTTGTAGAATTGAATTTTAAATTAACACAATACTGCATGGTATCGTGATACTACTTGGTATCGTGATACTTCAGCTGGTATAGATCGTAAGACATTTTTATGGTATCGTGACAACCCTAGTCTGAGGCAGCCCGCCACAGTCTAATCTGTCCCGCCACAGTTTCATAATAAACTGAAAATATATTTATACTCTTCATTATAACATAAAAGGTCTTTAACGTTGTGTTTCATGTCATTGCTTTCGCAAAGTGTCCGTCAAACGAACTGAGTGTAACATGGCTTTATCTCTTCATCAAGCCTGTTTGCACTGCGTGTTTCAAAGACAAGCGCGCACTCGTAGCTCGTGATCCGGTGTGTTCCGCGTCTCAGAGTGACTCCGTTCTCAGTGAAGTCTGTTTTTGAATGTGCTGTGAGTTTATCGCGCATCTGAGACCGCAACGGGCACCAGTTACGCTTTGTTTTCACATCAGCATAATTTTCAACATTTTAATGGGCAAATGTTTACAGTATTTCGTTAGATTTGAAATGAGATGCGTTTGTAAACCTTTTTTCACAGAAGCTGGAGTTTTCCGCCAAAATAAAAGTTCATAGGTTTATCTTTTGCAAGCAAGGACTAAAATGAACAGACGTGAACAAAGAAAATATTGTACAGGCAGAGCAAGCTCACTGTTTATAGGATGAAAAATATAAATATTGTGGTGGGGGTTTATATGAATATATTTCTGAAGGGAACTGGCTTGAGAGAAGTTTCGACTGCATTTTTTCCCTCTTATCACTGCTCTTTATTAAGCGCCACCTGCTGTCAGAGAGTGAAATTCAGTCTGTCTGCTGATGTTTTATGCAGGTTTTAGCATAATTTCACAAAGCTGAAGTCAGTCAGTTCTGTTTTTGCTTCAAATGTTGACATGATACAATCAAATTTAAATAAAAAAACAAACACTGCTGCTCATCTACATGTAGCATCATTGTTTGTATCGTGATTCAAATGCAGTGGTTGGTTCTAATTTCAAATGCCATTTTTTTTTATTATTAAATAAGTTTAGTAGTTGTAGTAGCAGCAACTGCAAAAAACAGTTTAATGGCCAGGTAAAATATTTGTGGCTGGTAGATTTTCTCAAGTTACCAGTTTTATCGTGATTAAAGTTAGTTTTAGGCCCTGCTTGCACGTGTAAATTAGGACAAAGGTATTGTAATTTCCCTACTGTAGAATAAGGTCAGATAATATACCTGTGAAATATTAATTTTCATTTATTTTACAGTGTAATTGTTTTCCAATATATGGCTATTACTGTCATAGGAATAATAATATAACATTATTATTATTGTCATTATATTCTAATTTGTTTGGCTTCCAAATTCACCGGTGTGAGTGTAATTTATACTGAGACACTATATCACAACTAAAAAGAGCATTGAGTCCCCCTTTAAACCTCAAGTGCAAGTCAATTCACCAGCTTTTTTATTTAAGTTTGCACACTGAACCTGTGTTGGAGATCTTAATTTGGAACTCTCAAAGTGCACCACATAGATGAATTTAACTTTAAAATGTTCAAAATTTTCTTATGGGGGGGGGGGGCATGGGGCATCCCCCGGACCCCCCTAGAGGGACCGAGGTCCACCCACCACAGTCTCACAAAATCCTGTGGGAAACACTGAGGTAACGAAGTATTTGTACTTCAGTACTTGACACCTCTGTTGGGTAAGTAATACAGCTTACAAAATAAATCTAATAACTAAATATAAAATAACACTGTGTAGCTTTCACTGTATAATTTGATAGTTGAATGCTTATTAAAGCTAATAATTTTAGATTAAGAGCTGGGAGTGATTTTGTTGTTTGATTAACATTGCTGGCCCAATCTTCAGAAGGTGACTGCATATTGACATATCAGATTTTCTCCCAGGTGTTCATGTTCACTTAAGACATAAATTGTTTAAGTGAGTACTGTCAGGCATTTTGACATATTTTTGTGTGCATTTGATCGTTTGGACGCACACCCAATGCCCAGAATGTAATTTGCTTATTCGTTTTGGACCCCACACACACAATTCAACCTGGGAAACAGCATCTTTCATGTGGATTATTGTGCATTCAACATTTTATCAGAAAAAAAAAAATTTTTAAATGTTTAAATTAAATAAAAAAGTTTTTCCTGAAAAATTTTACAAAAATTTATTTAAAAGTAAATTTTTTTTGAAAAATTTGGTGAAAAATTTTTGTTTTTTATTGTTTAAAAAGTAAATTAAAAAAAAATAATTACCAAATTTAAAAATTTAAATTTTACAAAGTTTTTATTTAAAAAAAAATGGGTTTATTAGTTTTAAAAGTAAAAATTTTTTAATATTAAAAAAAAAAAAATTTTAAATTTTTTTTTTTTTTTTTAAAAAAAGAATTTTAAAAAAAAAATTTAAAAAATTTTAAAAATTGAAAATTTTTTTAAACAAATAAAATTGGAAAATAAAATTTAAAGAAATTTGGAATAAAAATTTTCCCCTTTGTGTTTTATTTTTTTGTTCTTTTTATTTTTTTGGTTTTTTCCCGTTTAAATTTTCCAAAAACCCCTTTCCCTTTAAAAATTCCCATTTTTTTGGGTTTTAAAATTTCGAAAATTTCGGTTCCTTTTGAAAAAAAAGGGGTTTTCCTGTTTTTTTGCATTTTTTTTTGTTTTTTAAATTTAGTTTTTTCCCTTTTTTTCCATTTCGTTTTTGTTTTACATTTCTTTGTTCCTCTGTTTTATTTAGGTTTTTTTTTTTCCTCCTTTTTTTCGGTTTTTTTCGGTTTTTTTTTGTTTTATTTTTTCTGGTTCCTGGTTTTTATTTGAGGTTTCTGGTTCCTCTTTTTTTTATTTTTTCCCTGGTTCCTCGTGTTTTTTTAGGTTTTTTCCCTTTTTTTTTTTTTTTTTTTTTTTCGGTTTTTTTTTTGGTTTTTCCTCTGTTTTTTCTCAGGTTTTTTCCTTGGTTTTTTTTTTTTCCGGTTTTTTCTTTTGGTTCCCTTTTTTATTCCCCGGTTTCTGGTTCCTTTTTTTTTTTTTTTTTTTCTCCAGGTTTCTGGTTCCTCTGTTTTATTCTCTTTCCCTTTTTACTCCATTTCTTTCTCTTTTATTTCCGGTTTCTTTCCTTTTTTATTCCCGGCTTTTTTTTTAAATTTTTTCGGTTTATTTCTCCTTTCCCTTTTTTTCAAACCCTTTTTCCCAGAAAAACCCCAGGGCGGGTAAACTTTTTTCCTCTTTTTTTTCAAACACCATTTTTAAGCCCAAACTGATGATAAAAACCCCTTTTTTAAAAAAATTTATTTTTAAAGGGAAACAAAAAAAAACTATTTTTTTTTTTTGTTTTTTAAAAAATTTTAAAAAAAGCAAAAATCTTTAGGTTTAAATTTTTGGGGAAAAAACCTTTTTTTTTGGGGGGGGAAATTTTTTTAATTTTTTTAAAATTTAAAACCATTTATTTACATTTGGGTTTTTTTAAAAAAATTAATTTTAATATAGGAAATTAATTTATTTTTGTTTTTTTTTCCCCATTTTAATAAACCCAAAGAAAATTTTTTTTTTAAAATAAAAATTTTTTTTCTTTTTAATAAAAACAAAGGTTTTAAAAAGGGGAAAATTTTTTTTCCCCCAAAAAAATGGGTTTTAAAAGGGGGAAATTTTTTTCCCGGTTTTTCAAAGGGAACAACCTTGCGGTTTTTCAGGGTTTGAAAAATTTTTGGGGACAACCGTGGCCCCCAATAAAACCCCAAGTATTTAAAAAAGGAAAACAACTTTAATTGGCTCAAACTGCATAACATGCATTTCATGCGAGTGAACTGCTCACCTCTCCCCAGATTCGAGGCTGCAGCTGCGTCCGAAAGATTTGATAGTCGCTCCCTTAACTCTGATAGGTAAAATTGTTAAGATATTCACAGATTCGAGCTACAAGCGTGTTTTCCTCAAAACAAGCTTTTCTCCGCTCTGTACAAAACACATTGATCTCAATGCGCTGGCGTCTGAGAGACAAGTCCTAAGGAACCGTCTGCAAAGTCCAAAACGCGAAATTTTTTACTAATAAAATACTCAATAACCAGTGTTGGGCAGTCAACTAGTTACTGAAACTTAGTTACTGTAATAATATTACCTTTTTTTGCAGCAACTAGTGTAACTAATTACTAACAAGATTTCAGTAATAATATTACAGTCACCATCCATAAAACAGCTTAGTTACTTTTGATGCCTCAACCCGCTGATTTAAAATCCAACAATCAAATAATTCCTAGATTTATTTTCATAATTTTCACGACTCGCACATGCATGTGATGTCCCCAGTGCAGCAGGCAACCTTGGAATATGGAAAAGCTTACATTCAGCAGATATAAATATTGCATTATATTGATTTTGTCAGGAAAAAAGATGATCTGAACACTGTTGTGCAAGTTGTGGCTGTACTTTACTCTGGCATTACATCCCACCCACATCCTTCTGATCAGCATGTGCTACATTATATTACTATAATTTAAAATATCTTTTGGAAAATTAAACAGTTTATTACAAACTTATGTGATATGATAAAATACACAATGAAATATAATCATATATGGGTAACGGAGAAATTACAATTAGCTTCAAGCTACACATGACAATTAATGAGATGAATACACTTCTACTTGAATGTCACTAGAGAATTGCCCTTTTACCTTCTGACACCACAATGGATTCTGTGGCACAGTTGCAAATTTGTTCAGGTGCCTCAAGAGGCAAAAGGCAATCTGGACACAAATTTATAGGCAATAAAACTCAACTTTTATCATAAATAACATTGCTGCATTATTATGACTACATGGAAATTCACATGACAGATTCCAAGGTTGTATAATGCTGAATTACATACCCTTTTCCTCAAATTGGATCTGGCCTTCAATATCCACTTTAACCAAAGTTTTTGGGGATATGGGCCAAAAGAAACCTTCCACATCTGTCTCTCGGTTGTGAAGTTTCCTTTCATGGGCCACAATATCACATTCTGCACAGTACAGCTGTTTAGGAATGCAGTCTTTACAGCGGATAACAGATTGCTTCAGTCGGCAGTGCTGGCACTGCCTGATCTCCGTATACTCAGCTGTTAATAAACACTCCACCATCTCTGGCCTCACAGCTGCCCACTTCTTTTTAGTCTGGGCCATGTGAATTGACCATGTGTTTGAGGAAGTCGGATTTGAACACTGAATGTCTTGAACAGTAAGAGATCCTCTACCTCTTGATGAAGAGTTTCTGTATTAGAAAAAACTAAATTAAATTATAGTGTTCATGGTTTACACTGACCATTACAAAGCAGTAATTATATTCTCTCCTTAAATATATTAACTCTTTAAGACACATATACACACCTATGTCTTCAACTGCTGGACAAACAGTGCGAGAAGGCAGTGATGGAATTTCATCTAAGAACAATGGAACGTAACAAAATATCAATAATAACTTTGCATGACTAGTTATTTTTAGGAGTGTTGGTGTCATTACTCACCATGATCAATGTCTCCTTGCCCAAACTCCAAAGATGATGATATAGCTGAATTGTTGATCTTTGTACCTAAAAAAAATAAAATAATAAAAACAGGTTTGTGATTTATAGAAACATGCAGTACAGAACAATGAAGATGTTACACATTACCAGAGAAAAAAAAGTGTTTAAGCTGCAAGAAAAAATTGTGCAACATATAAGACAGGCATACCATCAGTAATGTTTGACTTTGTACATTTTTGCCTTCTCCGTTTAGACACAAGATGCCAAAACTCATCCCTCTAAACAAAAGAGACTGGTTTGAGAAGGCTGGTGCAGGCATGTTTGGTCTTCCTTTTATTTAGCTAAAAAAGGGGAAAACAAAACAACAACAACAACATATATATATATATATATATATATATATATATATATATTATATAATTGATAAAATGATGTTAAGCACGGACTTGTAAATCTATTAACAAATAAATACATTCAAATTTAATAAAAAGTAAATTAATGTAAATTAACATGAAAACCAAAAAATTTAACTGAAATGCATTCAACATTACTGGTGGAGGATTGAACGTTTGTAGAATTTGTTCAGCCTCCCTGGTAGCTGCTTCAAGTGCAGCATTGGCAGCTTTGAGTTCAAGCTCCCTCGTAATATTTGCAGCTTCCTGACATAACTGGTCAAAACCTGAGTTCTGAGAAGATGCCATATTGAAGAAGATAAAGAAAACGTGCAAAGAGAAATAGGAAAGGAAAAGTCAGAAGACAGACAGAAGAACGAGAAAAATAAGTGGGATAGAGGGTGAGGGCACCAGTGTGAGTGTGTTAGTTTGTGTGTGTGCAGTGCCGATCCTAGACTTCTGGGGGCCCTACGCAAAACTGTGGGGTTGGATGAGAATGGATGAGACGCATTTGTCTGTGTTTCACTCCGTCTCGAATCTCGCTTGCGGAAAGCGCTCGAGGAGCAGTATCTCTTCCACGGCTCGCATAAGCTCTTGTTTTTGTTTTTTTTTAAGTAAGAGCAAGAGACTGGACGACATTCACGTTACATGATTTGGCTGATTTGTACATAGAGAGCGCACCACATTAAGAGAAACGATCATTCATGTTTTCAGAACTGCTGGCCAAAATTAAAAACGAAACTAAAATTAAAACATATTTGAGAGCAAGGGGGCCCCCTGGTGTTTCGGGGGCCCTATGCAGCGTGCGTATTCTGCGTATAGGGAGGATCGGCTCTGTGTGTGTGTGTGTGTGAGAGAGAGAGAGAGAGTGTACTGGTTTTTGTGGTTGGAAAAATTTGTTATTGGTTGAAGGGGTGAATTTGGGTGGTTTTGAGGGTGTTGTGTTTAGAGGTTTAAAAAGAACTTGGTGTTTTTTTGAAAATTTGGGAAGTTTGTGTGTGTGTTTGGTGTGGGTGGTGTGGGAAGAGAAAGTTTGTTAGTTTGTGTGGGGTATAAAAAAAGAGAGTGTGAGTTTGTGTGTGTGTGTGTGAGAGAGGAGAGAGGAGGGGGGGTGTGGGGGGGGGGGGGGAATGAGAGCTTTTGCAAATGATGGCTCTTAAAAGAGCCGTTGGGTTGGATTGTTGGAAGAGTAGATGGAATACATGGAAGAGTGAGTAGATCTGAAGTAACTGCAAGACAGAAACAAGTATTCAATTACATTACAATTTTTGCATTCACATCAAAGGATTTAACATGAAGGCAAGTGTTGTGATAACTGTGCTTTTACGATCCATAAGCTAGAACTACAGTCAATGTGATAACTGCTTGTGTTTTAACTACAAAATACAACAGTAAAAGCACAGTAAGGGTTGCTGTTATGGTGCTATAACTACTAAATAGCAATAGAAGTACAGTGGTGGTTACTACTTCCAATAATTCCATCAATATGGACATGACAAACTGATCGAAGATCAGTGCAAGCTAACTCTAACATTTAATAACCCCAGCTAGCAGTATATGCTCCGTTTTTCAACAAAAATAGTAGTATGACTGGCAAAATCCAGCAAACATTAGGAGCCTATCTGATTAATTAAGAGCATATTATGGACTTTATACAGAACATCGGGACACCATGTGACAGCCTACTTACCGAGATGTGGCACGTGTAAACTGCAGGAAAATATCGCAACGTTTCCCTATCGAGAGTTGGGTCACGCTTATTGAACGCGAAGAACAAATCGTACGATATAGTACGATTTAACCATTTTATTAAGTCATGCGAATTAGTACGATTCGTCTTGATGGGCTTGTTCTAAATGCAATGAACAAATCGTACGATTTCGTACGACCCAGCTCGTATGATATCGTACGATTTAGCCACTTGGTTAATTTATACGAATTAGTACGAATTCGCCATGAGATAGGGTTGGATATTCTTATAAATTAACATGGATCTCTTGAATATATTTATATATTTTAAATGTGAAAAAGTAAAATTGTTTAAAATTATGAGAGTCAGAGTATCAGTAGGTACCTTCTTGAGCCACGGCACAACATTCAGGTAAAATGGGCCAGGTGTTCAGTTAAAATGGTCTAATATAAAAAGAGAACAACACAGGTAATTTCAGCTTGAATCAATTTATTTTTAACAGTAAATTGACACTTTTGTCTTTAGTGTGCCATAGCAACAACACCATGAATGTAGGATTATGTTTTTGTTAACAGGGAACATCCCTGTGCCGCTGAATCCAGCCTGGGCATTATCAACTGTCGCAGTCTTCTGCCAGGCCTGGTGAAACAGAGAGAAGAACTGTGTTCTAGGGGGCTTCTGTCTTGCCGTCCTCCTTATCCACTTCCGCCACTAAATTGCGACTAAATGTTCCCACTGCATTGAATGCTGCAAGAACTGTCATGGTTTCTCCTTTTTTCCCAGCAGTTACCTCAACACAGCGCTTACCCACCTCCCCAACCACACGAATAGAGCAAAACTGGTCTTGCAGGCCAGATTTATCGCAATTCCAAATATGTGATGGAACATCTTTGATTGCAAGTTCCTCCAGCAGGTCTTCATACTGTTGAAACCACTTTCCTACCACGCTAGGGTTCAGCCCTGCTGCTCTTGCTGCTGATGCTGAGGTCTGGATTCCGTTTCAGAAAATTCAAAACCAGTAATACCCAGCAGTGCCCTTTACATCAGAAAAGCCTTTGATATTATTGGCCTTTGCATAATTAAATGCAATAATCTGGACATCTCTTTTGGTTGGGGGGAAGCCTCTTTTGGAGAGGAGCTTGATAAGATCGGCCAGTTCTTTCTCAGATTCCTCTGACAGGTATTGCTTCCTCCCAGATGCATAGCCAGAGCCAACAACTTTGCCACTACACTGTAAAAAATAAAAATAAAAAGGTTTCAAAGCCGAAGTTGTCAACTTAAAATTTTTTGTTTAGTCAACTTGAAATTTTAAGATACTCATTGTTAATTTAAGGGACAACTGGAATATTTTAGTTGACTAAACTACAAATTTTTAAGTCAGCGGGGTAACAAATTATTTTCAGATGAAACAATTTTTTATTATTATTATTTTTTTACAATGATTACAGCAGTTTAGCCTGACTACGTCAGACTTCGTACTTCTGCTCAATTTCAGTTCACTTCTGTACTCAGTCTGATATAGCAAACCAGCTCCCAGATTATCTCCGGCTCCGCACCAGCCATCCAACCATCGAACAGAGGGCGGGCTGAGAGCCGTGACGTAGACACTAAGCGCCAGATTTAAGATTGTAGTTTAGGTTAGGGAAATCCAAAACGACAGCGGACATGGAGACATGGGATGCTATTCGCTCTGTTGTGGAGAATATTCCGGCATTTGCCAACTGAAGCCTGAACAAGAAGAGTGTTTGGTTCACATTTTGAATGGAGGTGATGTTGTGGCCCTACTCCCGACAGGTTTTGGGAAAAGTTTAATTTATCAACTGTTACCGATCGTCAGCGAGAAACTGGGGAGGCCAAAGTCGCAAGGCGATAATTGTGATTGTGTCCCCCTTGGTTGCCTTCATGGACGATCAAGTTAAGGAGGCAGCAAAACTCGGTCTTTTTCGCCGCATACCTGTGTTTACAGCGGAAGTTCGAGACGGCTGATTGGCTTACGGGTACACTAATGATTTTAAACTTCAGACAAGGCCCCCCCCACCCCCACAAGAAAGTAAACGCTTGTCAATTATGCCCTTCCAGACTCTGTCTACAAAGCAAAGCGAAGTAGCAGAGTTTGGTATTACCAGGCTAACAGCAGTTAGCTATAGCCCCCAAATTCGACATTCAAAGAGTACAGATATTTGCCCCAAACACAATGAAATATTTTACTTTTGTGAAACTTTGCTTGTTTTACTCTGGTTGTGTCTGCGTGCTGCTTGATGACACACACTATCTCATAAATAGGCTTCTTATCATTGTAAAAAGTTGACTTAACTTAAAAAAATTGAGGAAACCTGTTGCCTTAAAATTATAAAGTAATTAATAATAAAAAAAAAATTGTGAATTGTCAATTGTCACTTAATATTTTTTTTAAATAATTATTTACTTTATAATTTTAAGGCAACGGGTGTCCTCAATTTTTTTTAAGTTCAGTCAGCATCACTTTTTACAGTGTATTGCGCCTTTGCAAAGTGGTCTTTGGAATGTTCCAAGCCCTTGCTAAACAGCTAACATTAACTGTCTGCCCTCTCTCAACTATCTCCTGGTATTCATTAATGGCACCCGCATTCTGTCATTTTTTCCACCGGTTGTACTGACATCTTCCTTTCTTTCCCTTTGTCTTCTCTCTTGTCTCTCAGTCCTCCTGCTATACTGTCTGCAATGCAGTGTTTTTTAGAAGACTGTTAAGATTTTGTATGGATAAATATCTAGGCCTGTAAATCTATTTTCACCATCAGTTTAAGATATCACTTGGCATCTGGTGAGGGGCATCACTTTTTGCTATAAATGGACAACAAACCATTAACCACGTTGCTGGTTACGGAAGGAATTGGACATGCTGGAATGGGAGTGGTGAGGTGGTCAGCCCGGCTGCTGTGTTTAGGTGAGATCCTCTGTGATGTGCACCCCAAGGAATTTAGTGCTGCTGACTCTCTCCACAGTCGAGCTGTCGATGGTCAGTGGGGGGTGGTCAACGGAGTTTCTCCTGAAGTCCATCACAACCTCCTTTGTCTTCCCCACATTGAGGGACAGATTGTTAGTGCCACACCATTCAGCCAGCTGTGCCACTTCCTCTCTGTAGTGCGTTTCATCGTTGTTGCTGATGAGACCTACCACTGTTGTGTCATCAGCAAACTTGATGATGTGGTTGGAGCTGAACTTGGCAGTGCAGTCGTGGGTCAGCAGCGTGAAGAGCAGCGGGCTGAGCACACAGCCTTGTGGGGCACCTATGCTTAGTGTGGTAGTGCTCGAGGTGTTGTGGCCGACACGGTCTTCCGGTTAGAAAGTCCAGGATCCAATTACAGAGGGAATTGTTAAGGCCCAGCAGGTTTAGTTTATTTTTGAGCTGTTGTGGGATTATTGTGTTGAATGCCGAGCTAAAGTCAATGAACAGCATTCTAACATAGGAGTCTTTATTTTCTAGGTGGGTAAGAGCCAGGTGGAGGGTGGAGGAAATTTGGACGGTATGCAAACTGGAGCGGGTCGAGTGTGTTGGGGGGGCTGGTTTTGATGTTGTGCATGACTAACCTCTCAAAGCACTTCATCATGATTGGAGTCAGTGCTATGGGACGGTAGTGGTTTAGACAGGACACAGGTGATTTCTTTGGTACCGGTATGATTGATGTGGATCTGAGACATGTGGGGACGACTGCCTGGCTCAGCGAGGTGTTGAAGATATCTGTTAGGACATCTGTCAGCTTCACGAATCGTAAATACTCAACATGTTGCATATATAGGTTTAGAAATCCTGATGTGTGGGGGGAACCCGGAGGACAAACGCACGTATGATCTGTAGATTATCACATGAAACAAAACAATATCCAATCAGAACGCGAGCTGACAGAAGACGGAAGCATAACAAAACGCAGTCATTTCGCAGCACAGAAGGATTTGGACACCATCATCACAGTTTCTTCCTGCCATTACCAAAGACTGGGACTTTAAAGCCTTAAATCTATTCTTTGAATAATTTGTAATTATTTATACTTGTTTAAGGAAATGTAATTTTCTTTTTGCTTTCCCTTTTTTTATTATTATTGTTTTTTTGTTTGTTATTGTATTTGATGTAATTTATATGTTATTGCCCTTGTATGTTCTTTGTTCTAAAATTGCAATTAATATATATATATATATATATATATATTGTTTATTCTCATGTCTCCAGAGATTTTGCGAGATTTCCTGTTTTCACAGTCGGGACTCTGGTTGAAAATCTGTTGGTGTGTGGTGTGCTGTCTTTGTCACATCGCAGCACTCCACACACTATAGGAGCAAAATGGTTAAATCTAGGATTTTTTTGTCCTCATGTTTGTGGTCTCTCACATTTTAAAAATCATTTAGTGTGTACCCAGCATTAATCAGTAATGAGTTATCACTGCATGATGGACTGATAATGTGAGGTGAGCACCATTTCATTAAACCTGCTTCCCTCTGTTCAATTCATGAAATCCACCAATGACTGGTCAGGAGAAAACCACCTGTGTGGATGAAGGATTTCATAAAGTAGTTAATCAAAAGACAGCATAAATTGGAGAGATAAAGTTAAAAATATGTGTATGTAGAAAATGAAAATGCATAAAAATGTGTATATGTGTTTTACTGTGTGGATTGCATGAAGAGAACAGCATGGACTGTCAATCCTCTATGTTTTTATTTGACCTTTGCTCTGTTGCAGTAGTTCTCAGGGAAACATCATAAATGCAGGAGTATTGTTGCCATAGCTCAAACATTTACTCCATTGTAGGCACTGGACCGCCTACATCCTGTCGCTCATGTCACTGGAAATCGCTGGCTCTCCATTGAAAAGAATGGGATTGTGTTGCTTTGTCGCTGTGTGCCACTTGTAGTGTGAAGAGGCATTACCTTGCTGCTACAACCTTGCTATAACTTTGCCGTGTTTGATTCATTTTTCAGCAATGTTTTTTGCACAATTAAATAGAATTAAAATCGCCAGCAAATAAACTATTCTCAGCAGATGAAGTGTTGTTTTATGGGACAAATTAACCGCACCTTGGTGCAACCAATTTTTGCCCCACATGGATGTGTTCATCAGTTAATTGCAATGGTAAGTAAAAGTTTACTGGAAAAAGTCAATATTATAGTACACAGAGAAACAATATGCACATTTGATTTCATACAGTACATTTATTTGTGGGGTAGTGTGTTGCATGTAAACAAAAAAGTCATATTTGCATGTCTTTTTACATATTTCTTTCATGAAGAGACAGAGTGAACATAAAATTGCCACAAAATGACATCAGGGGGGGGGGGGGTACTATTGCTACAAGTTTCCATCTTCTTGGTGGACACTGGTAGACATTTGTGTGCAGTTTGCTTATATTAATAACAACAAGAAACTAACTGTTCAAAGAGCTTAACATATTTCATAGTTTATTAGTTTTGAGAAAAAAAAAATCACATCCTAAAAATTGGGCCAAAGAGACTGAGAAATTTTAAAATGTCAGCAATGTTCTGAATTTGTTTTTAATTTCTTTAAAATGTCTGTTTTGTTTTTCTTTTTAAATAACAAAAATAATCAATATGAACACTTAAAATACCAGATGGATCAGTAGTGTAAAACCTTAACAATATCCACCCCTACACAGCACAAAGTTTCAGTCATCAGATGCAAAAATTAACTTTTACATGTTGTTTGAGCATAAATGTGTGTTGGCAGCGTGAACCTTAAGGTGTCCTTTCTGTGCAGAAGTCTTTCCACACTGAGAGCAGCTAAGGCTTTATCCCAGTATCAATTAACATGTGTTTCTTAAGGTTTGCTTTACGTGTGAAACTGTTTCCACACTCAGAGCAGCTGAAAGGCTTTTTTGAAGCGTGAGTTACAAATGATTCTCAAGGTGTCCTTTCTGTGTAAAACTCTTTCCACACTGAGAGCAGATAAAAGGCTTTATCCAGCATGAATTAACATGTGATTCTTAAGGTTTTTGTTACATGTGAAAGTGTTTCCACACTGAGAGCAGCTGAAAGGCTTTTCCCCACTATGAATTCTCATGTGTTTCTTAAGGCTTGCTTTCTGTTTGAAAGTGTTTCCACACTGAGAGCAGCTGAAAGGTTTTATTTCAGTATGAATTAACATGTGATTCCTCAGGATTCCTTTACATATGAAACTCTTTCCACACTGAGAGCAGGGAAAGGCTTTATTCCAGTATGAATTAACATGTGTTTCTTAAGGATTGCTTTACGTGTGAAAGACTTTCCACACTGAAAGCAGATGAAAGGCTTTTCTGAAGAGTGAGTTACCAAATGATTCTCAAGGTGCACTTTCTGGGTAAAACTCTTTCCACATTGAGAGCAGCTGTAAGTCTTTATCCCAGTATGAATTAACATGTGCTTCTCAAGGCTTGCTTTACGTGTGAAAGACTTTCCACACTGAGAGCAGATGAAAGGCTTTTCAGAAGTGTGAGTTACCAAATGATTCAGAAGTTGTCCTTTCTGTGTAAAACTCTTTCCACACTGAGAGCAGCTGAAAGACTTTATCCCGGCATGAATTAACAGGTGATCCTTAAGACTTTTGTTACATGTGAAAGTGTTTCCACACTGATAACAGCTGAAAGACTTTTCCTCACTATGAATTTTCATGTGTTTCTTAAGGCTTGCTTTCTGTTTGTAAGTCTTTCCACACTGAGAGCAGCTGAAAGGCCGTTGACTTCTGTTATTTGAATGCTGCAACTCACTGATTTATCTCCATTGGCATCATAATTTTTCTGATCCTGATGTTTCTCCACTTCATTCAGATCTTGTCTTTCTTCTTTCACTTTCATCAGGCCTAAAATTAAATCATTAAAAAGATGAAAATCAATGGGAACATTTGGAAAGCAAAAGGATAAAATATTTGTGTACAGATGAAAACAATGTCAAAACTGTCCCTTTTCACACGGATCCATGAAAAGGACTAAAAACACTGCATTACGCTGCCAGGCCAAAAGAAACACTACACATCTTTAGGCTGAACGCATACTACTGATGCGCATGATGTTACTGTTTTTACAAATGAGGACCCCTTTCACAATGTCTGTGTGTGAAAATTAAAAAAATAAAATGAAATGCTAAGAAGCAAAATATATTGTTGTGTAAATGTACCTTTTAAGTATTGTGAAATGTATTTGTCTAATCTACATTATTTCACAGCTGTCTACAGGGAATCTGCAAGTATATATACAGGTAATGTGATGTATTGTCAAGTATGGTGACCCATACTCGAAATTGGTGCTCTGCATTTAACCCATACAAGTGCACACACACAGCAGTGAGTAGTGAACACACACCTAGAGCAGTGGGCAGCCATTTCTCCAGCGCCCGGGGAGTAATTGGGGGTTCGGTGCCATGCTCAAGGGCACCTCAGTCATGGTATTTAAGGTGGAGAGAGTGCTGTTCATTCACAATCCTCACCTGGACCTGAGATTCGAACCCATAACCTTTGGATTACAAGTCTGACTCTCTAATCATTAGGCCACGACTTCCCTGTCGTATCAGCGCTTCATATGCAATACTTTTTAAAGGAATCATGAACTGCATTTTTTATTATTATTTTATAATGTTTCCTGAGGTGCATCTATAATGCTTTTCCATCAAAATATAATGTTTCTTGAGGTGCACATTTATAATGTCTTTACATAGAAGCAAATTACAGTACTGCGCGCACAGTGACAAAGCTCACACATAAAATGTAAACCTGAAGAAATGGCAAATTCCAAACTCGAGCACAAAAAATATGATTGTGTGCACACATATACATGTTGCGATGACAAATAACAAAACCGTGAGCAGAATCTACACGCGCAAGTAATGTCTACACGCGCGCAGATCTAAACACACGTGAAGTTTTGACAGTCAGGGGGCGGGGCCCAAACATACAGTATCTCACAGAAGTGAGTACACCCCTCATATTTTTTGTAAATATTTTATTATATCTTTTCCTGTGACAACACTGAAGAAATGACACTTTGCTACAATGTAAATTAGTGAGTGTACAGCTTGTATAACAGTGTAAATTTGCTGTCCCCTCAAAATAACTCAATACACAGCCATTCATATCTAAACAACATGCTAAACCCACACAACAATACTTAGATCAAAGATGAAAAAGATACTGTTTATTTATTTTTAACTTACGTTTTGCACAAAGCAAGAAAGCCATGTTCGCTGCAGTCTCTTATGAGCGTCTGCGCTAGTAAATACTCTAAATAAACGCTCAACGATGTTTACCTGAATTATTTTATCAAAATGAGCCCATACATCCATATCTCTTGGTAAATAAACCTCCGCCCACGTTGTGCAAATGAAGGTGAATGAAACACCTAGAGCGCAATGAAGTACGTTTAAAATACAAACAAACAAGCGTATAAAAGAATAACCTGCTGCTCGTTACATAAATAGATTTGCTATTGTTATAAATAGTAGATGTTCTGTATAAGACACTTTTAGTATTGTTTTTTTAAATTGCAGATATTTTGTTTTTGACATTCACAATATTGTGTAGTTAACTTTATAAAATACTATAAAGGTCTTAAGTCAAGTTTAATATAATTTTATGATAACTATTGCTATATTAATGTAACCATCGATGACTGAACCGAGCCATTGCCAGAAGTGGTCCGGACTCTACAGCCAGACTCGGGCCAGTGCTTTATAGCCGCATCACAAACACATGCGTGAGAGCAAGCTGCAGGCCACACTCGATGCCAAGTCTGAGCTGAGGTGCAGCCGAGCTCGGGCTGATTACTACATGCTATCTGGGATATGTTTGGGCCCCGCCCCCTGACTGTCAAATCTTCCTGTGCCTGTAGGGTTGAGTTCGCGCGTGGGTTCTGATCGCGGTTTTGTCATTTGTCCTCGCAGCGCGTATATGTGTGCACACAATCATTTTTTGGTGCTCGAGTTTGGAATTTGCCATTTCTTCAGGTTTACATTTTACGTGCAAGCTTTATCCCTGTGCGCGCAATACTGTAATTTCCTTGAGCGCTGTGTTCATGCGCTTGCGCGGTTTTGTTCCACTTTTGACACCATAGAACCACTGATTATCATGAGTTTTAAGTGTCCAGATAAACTGGTGCTGTGTGATTGACAGCTTGTTCTTTGATCGCTTTCTGTAATTTAAAGAACAGATTATATTCATGCTATTAGGAGAAACAATGTTCAGTTTGGTCACTAGCTTGATTTACACACACCAGGGGTGTTTCCTCTGAGGAGGCAGTGTCTCCTCAAAAAATTGGATGAGAAAATAATCAATATTACAAACATAAATCGCAAATATTACTAAATATGGCACTAAAAGTATAAAAGTCACTCGTTTTTTATAAAGTAACGCTGTCAAACAGCGACACCCGCAGGTAAAGTTACAGCGGAGGCTTGCCTCCCTTCGGTCTATAGACTTAAAGCAGAGACCCTAAAGCATGCGGTGACTTTTCTGGAGGCTCATTGAGATGAATGGGGGAAAGTCACGTGAGAGGAGTCAATGCCTCCATCTCGCTATAATTGGATATGATCGGTTATGATTGGATGTGATTGGTTCCTGCGATAAATCCCGCCTCTTGTATTCGTGCGAGCTCTTGGCCTGAATGAAGGAAATGATGGGGTTATTGACTAATTATAAAGTAAGTAAACAACTCTCCTGCTTAGATATCACTGCTTTGTGTCACGTCAAAATAAAACTTGAAATGGTCTGAAAATGTGATGACTGCGTCAGTTTTGAGTGAACATTCAGTGTGATGAAGATACATCTTTCATTTCATGTCTATGGCAGTGTTTACATTGCTTTTGAAAATAAGTTGACTATTAAAAAGCTGAACATCAGTTCACAAATAAAAAATATTGGTAACATTTTACAATAAGGTGTCATTTAATATAACATGACCAAACAATGAACATTTATTACAGTATTTTTAGCCTATTAATCTTCGTTTACATTAGTTAATACAAATACAGTTCATTGTTAGTTCACAGTGCATAAACTAATGTTAACAAACAACTTTTGATTTTAATAATGCATTAGTAAATGTTGAAATTCATATTAATTAAGATTAATAAATGCTGTAGAAATAGGCTATTGTTTATTCTTAGTTCGTGTTAACTAAAGTAGTTAACTAATGTTAACTAATGAAACCTTATTGTTTCCAGAATATTGTTCAAATTGTTACTGACTTTAGTTATTATTCTGGAATAAATATAAAAATGCATAAAAACACTATGAAATGTATAATTAGTATTAAAAAGATGAAATAAAATAAAAAATAATATGAATAAAATACAAAATGTAATTATATTTGTTCTTTTTTTATGTAATATTTATTTACCCAGGAAAATGTGATAACATTAAGTGTAACAGACACACACACACACATAAAACAACATAAAAAAACATTGAACAATTTTGAGACAAATAAAATCTGACTGAATAACACATCAGAAATCACTGATCACAGATCAGACATTAGAATAAACAAGGTTACTTCCATGTTGTGACAATGAGGTCAGGTTTATCTTACAGTAAAAGTCTGTTAGCAAAGCCTGCTGCAAAACTGTTACTGATTTACAGTGAAATTAACCAAACAAACAAATAATGCTGTACCAACACATTCACATGATTGCAAATAACCACAGTCCTATAGCGACTTTACTTAAAATGTGGCTTCTACTGAGGTTAAAACACGCTCAGAGTTCAACAGTTTTATGATTAAAAAAAAAAAGCGAAAATAAAGTATAGCCTCCTCTGTGTTTGTTCAGTCACATTTCCATAAGAACTTTGAAACATGGATTTAAATCATTTTAATGTCAGTTAAGGTCTTATTTTTACATAAAGGATCTGTGAATGTACCATAAACAGTCATTAAAGATTAATGAAGAATAATCACCAACCTCCTTGTTCCTCGTGTTTTATTCTCCAGGTTTCTGGTTCCTCGTGTTTTATTCTCCAGGTTTCTGGTTCCTCGTGTTTTATTCTGCAGGTTTCTGGTTCCTCGTGTTTTATTCTCCAGGTTTCTGGTTCCTCGTGTTTTATTCTGCAGGTTTCTGGTTCCTCTTGTTTTATTCTCCAGGTTTCTGGTTCCTCGTGTTTTATTCTGCAGGTTTCTGGTTCCTCGTGTTTTATTCTCCAGGTTTCTGGTTCCTCGTGTTTTATTCTCCAGGTTTCTGGTTCCTCGTGTTTTATTCTGCAGGTTTCTGGTTCCTCTTGTTTTATTCTCCAGGTTTCTGGTTCCTCGTGTTTTATTCTGCAGGTTTCTGGTTCCTGTTTTTATTCTCAGGTTTCTGGTTCCTCGTGTTTTATTCTGCAGGTTTCTGGTTCCTCTTGTTTTATTCTCCAGGTTTCTGGTTCCTCGTGTTTTATTCTCCAGGTTTCTGGTTCCTCTTGTTTTATTCTCCAGGTTTCTGGTTCCTCGTGTTTTATTCTGCAGTTTCTGGTTCCTCGTGTTTTATTCTCCAGGTTTCTGGTTCCTCGTGTTTTATTCTCCAGGTTTCTGGTTCCTCATGTTTTATTCTCCAGGTTTCTGGTTCACTCGTGTCCTCCTCACTCTCCTCTTTAACAAACACCATCTTCACAGCAGCAGATCTCAGTTCAGATGATACTCCTCCAGATATTCCTGCTTGCTTCAAAACTTAGTCACGACTTTGAGGTTGAGAATATTACAGCTATTTACTGACCTGATTAAAAAAAACCACAGTATTTTTACTAAAAGAAACAACATTTCTAACAGTTTGTATTAAAACAGCATCACAACAAAACAACAGAGAGCGCGGTGAAACTAATCTTCTTCCTCTGAGGTTTAATGGTGTTTGTCAAACAAACGCATGTGTTTTAGCGCCACCCGCTGGACTGGAGTGAGAAGCGTCGTAAGTTTTAAATAAGGGAATTTAGACCTTATTTATTTGGGTTACAATAGAAGGCCATCTTATTCATTTTATTAATAGAGCTTAGATGTTTAATATATGTGAATATGCCATTATAACTACTATTGTATGGCTGATGTGTTTTAAGATAATAAACCACTACGATCGTATTAAGGTAGCCTAGGGGAAATCCATATTTATTTGTGTGTTAAACGCAGATAAAACATAAGCTACCCTTACTCATTTTGTTAATAAAAGTTCAAAGATTAATATAGGTAAATTTGTCATTGTATATTTCATGTTTTTCTTTTTCTTTCCATTAATAATAAACCCTAAGCATTTGTTTAAAGTAAGGGGGAAATTTGTAGTTACATCGTGTTATATTACACAGCGCCTGAAAACAAGCTGGGGACTATACTTTCAGGCGCTGCGTAATATCATTGCTCCTGCTGCACCCAAGGTTGAAATTTTTCAGTTGACAAAGAAAGAACAACCTCTGCTGAGCCTTTTTCATGATGGAGTCGATGCGAGTGTCTCACTTCAGGTCCTGAGAGATGGTGGTTCCCAGCAACCTGAATGACTCCACTGCAGTCACAGTGCTGTTCATGATGGTGAGTGGGGGGTTTCTCCTGAAGTCCACTATCATCTCCACAGTTTTGAGCGTGTTCAGCTCAAATACCATGCGAGTCTATTTATTTGTGCAGATCAGCTTTTTCAAAGGAAAACAAATCAGCGCACCTTATAGACGCATCTAATTTCCCTGTATTATTTTCCCTCCTATTGCCGCTTCACTCCAGTCCAGCGGGTGGCGCTAAAACAACTGCGTTTGTTTGCCAAACACCATTAAACCTCAGAGGAAGAAGATTAGTTTCACCGCGCTCTCTGTTGTTTTGTCGGGATGCTGGTTTAATACAAACTGTTTGAAATGTTGTTTCTGTAAGTAGAGAAATACAGTTTTTGGATCAGGTCAATAAATATGTAATATTCTGATCCGCAGAGTCGTGACTAAGTTTTGAAGCAAGCAGGGATATCTGGAGGAGTATCATCTGAACTGAGATCTGCTGCTGTGAAGATGGTGTTTGTTAAAGAGGAGAGAGAGGAGAACACGACTGAACCAGAAACCTGGAGAATAAAACACGAGGAACCAGAAACCTGGAGAATAAAACACGAGGAACCAGAAACCTGGAGAATAAAACAAGAGGAACCAGAAACCTGCAGAATAAAACACGAGGAACCAGAAACCTGCAGAATAAAACACGAGGAACCAGAAACCTGGAGAATAAAACACGAGGAACCAGAAACCTGGAGAATAAAACACGAGGAACCAGAAACCTGGAGAATAAAACAAGAGGAACCAGAAACCTGGAGAATAAAACAAGAGGAACCAGAAACCCGGAGAATAAAACACGAGGAACCAGAAACCTGGAGAATAAAACAAGAGGAACCAGAAACCCGGAGAATAAAACAAGAGGAACCAGAAACCCGGAGAATAAAACAAGAGGAACCAGAAACCCGGAGAATAAATCATGAGGAACCAGAAACCTGGAGAATAAATCATGAGGAACAAGGAGGTTGGTGTTTATTCTTCATTTATCTTTAATATCAAGACATATTCCAAATAGCTGTATCTCGGCCAAATATTGTTCAATCCTAACAAACCATACACCAATGGAAAGCTTATTTCTTCAGTTTCCAGATTATGTATACATTTCAATTTCAAAAAATTGACCCTTATGACTGGTTTTGTGCTCCAGGTTTACATATACCTGACAGCATTGTCATGGAAGTAAACTTTATTCTAATGACTGATCAGTAATCAGTAGGGGAGTAACGGTATGCGTACCGAACCTAAATGGTAGTCAGATTCGCTGATGGACACCATAAAAAATATATACATTTTATATTTTAAAAAGTTTTATACATATTTTTTTTTATATATTATATAGCAAAAAACGTTTTAAAATATAAAATATATGTTCATTTGCAACAGTTACGCTAACAACACTAAAAAGACATTTATGCTATGCCATTAAAAAAGTGACATCTGCTGACACACATCGTGCTGCATTCTCACGGGAACATCCCAACTGAAGATAATAAGGAAATTGCATCGCTTCCTTTGCCAAGTGCATTCCAAACGACTACATAAAGGCTCCAATATACTTCAAACGAAGTTCGTTGTCGTTCTTCGTTTGGGGACAAAAAGAAGTTCAAAATCGTACCTATAGGGCTGGGTATTGTTAAAAAAAAATTAGATACCGAGAGCTTGTGTTCGATACGAATTATACTTTTTTCGATACCAATTTTATGAAATCAGATTTAACAAGATTACATTCTTAAAAAACTTTGGTTTTATTTTTCAGCTTGTTGACATTTATACAGACTCAAAGCCTCATCTCCTGAGCCACTACACAAAGGAACAAAATAGTGCGAATAGTTTTAATAAAGTTCAAATCAAATAATTTTCAGTTTTCACATCAGTTAAGCTACGTTTACACTAGTGCGTGTTCATTTTATAACACATAGCTCAGACAGAATCATAATTTCTATTAATTTATTCTAGGTTGTTAAAGACATCAAGAAATTGAAAATCTTTATCCACTTTCATAAGTGGGTGTTTTAGTTATTTTCACCATATGTTTTATTGTTATTAAATTCGGTGTTGTAGTATGTCTAATTATTTGAATGCATAAAACATTAATTTCATTAATCTTTAAATTATTGAAAATCAAACTTTATTTATTTTGGCAAACAAAGGGGGTTTACTATTAAAATTAAAATATGGAAGAAATGTTGTGTGATCATTACTTAAAAAAAATAAAGTTTTAATCATTTCAATAGTAGCCTAGAAGTAGCAGTATGTATATTCTGCTGAACAATAGTATATTTCTGCCGCAGTGTCTTCCAAGTTAAGCCGAAATTTTATTTTGACGGGTTGCCGTGAACACCTTTACAATTCTGTGTGTATATGATATGACGCTAGTTTTGCTAAAATCAAACGGTAAAATGCTCATGAAATGACTGTCAGAGCAAGTCTGGAGATGTTGTTCATGTGTTTATGTCCTCATTAAGTGAGACGGCAGATGCTGAAATCACTGCGAGCATCACGCGCTTCAGTCTGTGTGTAGTAAATATAGATAGAGAGCAGACTGCTCCGTACGCTTTCGAATCGCTCTCGCGGATGTCGAACACTGATGAATTTGTGCGTTGCCATTTCTAGTCGAACACACTTAGTGCTGCAGGCTGGCTCAATGATGTTGATGAGATTAACCCCTTAGGTATCGAAATTTGGTACCGAACGACGAGACTTCTTTCGATACTTTATGGTATCGAGGCAATTCGGTCGGTGCCTAAAAAGTATCGAACGCGATACCCTGCCCTAATCGTACCATTGGTGCAGCAGGCACAGTGATATTACGCAGCGCCTGAAAGTAGTCCCCAGCTATATCATAACTAGTTACCTAGCAGGGGACTACTTTCAGGAGCTGCAATAATATCATTGCGCCTGCTGCACCCATGGTATGGCAGCAAAGTTCCTTGATTATTACGCCGGAATAAGAGTATAGTTCCTAGCCACATTGGCCTAGAAAATCGCAACTTTTCATTTTCCGTCAGTCTTAGTACACGATGTAACTACAGAAGAGTCAAACTTTAAATAGCTCTTAAAAAACTCTTTGGTCATTTTTGAGAGAGATGCTAATGGTCTAATCCGATTCAATGATCTATGCTAAGCTTAGGTAAAAGTGCTACCGCCAGACTCAGAGATCGGCTGAATGGATTCAAAAACGGTGAAACTCAATTGTTTAACTCTTGGGGAGTTGTAAAATGAGTCTATTTTCAAAAAAAGTGGAGTGTTCCTTTAAAAGCTCAAATATCCAAAGGAACATTATTTTGACAGGACAATACAACAAAGAATATTGTTTACATGTAGCAATTCTGCATGTATGTAAGACTACCTCTGCTCTCAGCCAGTGTTAATTTTGACAGCAAATTTTGATTTAGTTTTAGTCATAGTCTTTTGACTAAAATACCATTTAGTTTTAGTCATATTTTAGTCATTTGAATTGTTTTTAGTTTTAGTCTAGTTTTAGTCGACTAAATATCATAACATTTTAGTCGACTAAATCTACAGTAAATTTAGTCGGCTAAAATCTAATGGGTTTAGTTACAGTGTATTTATTAAGTATTTCTCGAAAATTTCCAAACTCATTATATAGGTTTGATATTAAGGTATTATCATGATAGACATCGATTTAACTGCAGTGAACACAACATGCCTTTATGTTAAAATTAAATAAAACCACTTCTCATAAAGAACAAGAACAAGGTCTTCTTTTTAATGAAATACCAATGGTTTATAGGATAATTATCCATTCTTTATATCAACTTGTTTACCATGTTCTTCATTCTTTCAAGCAGAAATATTTATTTCTATAAATAAATTGAAATGAACCTTTAGGGCTACTAAAGTTTTTCATTCAAGAGCAGTGAGTGATTTTCTGTCTTTCTTCTGTTGCTTGATTAACATCAATGACAGAGACGATAGCAACTTAATTAGAGTACTATCCCTTTAAAACCGAACGCACAGCTGCAATGGATGCAATGTACTGATGCATGTTCTGCCTGCTGTTTACGTTCACTTAAGACGTCATCGACTGTGTTTATGTGAATGCTCGTCAACACGGCATAATTTCATGTGTAATTCTCCGCTCACGCGACGCAAGAGAGTACTCTCTTCTGTGTGTGTATGCTTCAGTGTCTGTGCTCAGAAAACCGGACCGAATCGAGTTCTCTCTTGCGTCGTCAGATTTATCCATATGTCTGCTCTTCTCTTTCTCCCACATATTGATATTTTTGAACGTTTGATGAGACGTGCTGCAAGTGTATTATAGCTTATGTCCTGCCGGTTCTTATGTATGCATCTAATCTTCTAACTACACACTACAGAACTATGTTCTGAATGAATCTCTTTCCAAATCGTCCCTCCCTAACAGTTTCGTCTCATTTTTATTCGTTGACGAATATGTCAATAGATTTTCGTCATAGTTTTTGTCATTCAAAAAGAGTTTTCGTTCGTCATCGTCTCGTTGTCGTCGGTGAAAAAAATGTCGTTGACGACAATTATGACGAAAATTATTCGTCAACGAAATTAACACTGCTCTCAGCGACGGCAAAGCGACGGCAAGTTGTGCGCCTAAAGTTCACGGTACAGGTGCACTGCACATCCATTGAGATGAACTGAAAAATAACACAAATCGCTTGACGGAGAGCAAAACTCTGAAGCGCTCAGTCAGAGTGTTCGGCGAGTGAAAATATATCTGTGCTAAACTTATACTTCGCCTCCAACTCACACACTGGTGAGTAAAATCTGATAATTTATTAGCCATTGGCTAATATTAGCCATCATATAGTCGCCCAGAGTGAAGATTTAGTCACATATGCAAGTGATTTACTCGCAATGTAGAGGGTTGAAGGGACAGTTTTGACAGTGTTCATCTGTACACAAATATTTTATTCTTTTATTTTTCAAACGTGCTAATTGATTTTCATCTTTATAATGATTTCATTTTAGGCCTGATGAAAATGAAAGAAGAAAGTCAAGATCTGAATGAGGTGGAGGAGAAATATCAGGATCAGAAAGATCATGGTTCAAATGGAGAAAAATCAGTGAGTTGCAGCATTCAAATAACAGACGTCAAGAAGCCTGTCAGCTGCTCTCAGTGTGGAAACACTTTCACATGTAACAAAAACCTTAAGGATCACATGTTAATTCATGCTGGTATAAAGCCTTTCAGCTGTTCTCAGTGTGGAAAGAATTTTACACAGAAAGTAAGCCTTGAGAAGCACATGTTAATTCATAAAGGAATAAAGTCTTTCAGCTGCTCTCAGTGTGGAAAGCGTTTCACACACAAAGGACAACTTGAGAATCATTTGGTAACTCATTCTTCAGAAAAGCCTTTCAGCTGCTCTCAGTGTGGAAAGTCTTTCACACGTAAAGGATACCTGAAGACTCACATGTTAATTCATGCTGCAATAAAGCCTTTCACCTGCGCTCAGTGTGGAAAGAGTTTCATATGTAAAGCAATCCTGAGGGATCACATGTTAATTCATACTGGGATAAAATCTTATAGCTGCTCTCAGTGTGGAAACAGTTTTACACATAAATCAAGCCTTAAGAGGCACATGTTAATTCATAATGGGAAAAAGCCTTTCTACTGCTCTCAGTGTGGAAAGACTTTTAGAGATAAATCACACCTTAAAAGGCACATGTTAATTCATACTGGGAAAAAGCCTCTCACCTCCTCTCATTGTGGAAAGACTTTTACACAGAAAGGAGACCTTAATGATCATTTGGTAACTCACACTTCATAAAAGCCTTTCACCTGCTCTCAGTGTGGAAAGTCTTTTGCGCGTAAAGGAAACCTTAGGCTCACATGTTACAGGGTTCATCGGATGCCCATTTTCCACAAGTTGATACGATTCTTTAGGGTCTTAATAAAAAGTTTATAACATGCTTTGGTCTAAAATGTCTCAATTGTAGTAACACAATTTTTACCCAGTCAAAAACAGCTCTGTTCACAGCGAGCCGTTTTGGTGCATGTTCCTTTAAATGCTAATGAGCTGTGTTCACCCCGCCTCTCGCTTCAGTGGGGCAACAAGCCAATCTCATGACTGTAAACTTTAGCCGCAGAACTTGCTAACTAGCACATTATTAGGAAAGGCAATTTGCAAAGATTCATAAAAAAACATTATACTCACTTCTTCTGTCGGTGAAGCTGGATCACAAATGATTTGCGTGAACATAAATGCATTGGGGGCACATTCCCTTCAAAAACAAAATCAAGCCAATACGTCTTCAGCAGCTCAGATGTCATGAGTAAATGCAACTGCAGTGTTAATATTTATATTCAATTCAAGTTTATTTGTATAGAACTTTTCACAAAACCAATCGATGCAAAGCAGCTTTAAAGAAAATATTAAGTTTCTACATTACATTTAGGCGTAGGTTATTAGTGGTGACTGCGGCAGAAATTCACAGTAAGAATCATGCTGTTAGTTACAAATTACATGTAAACAAAAAGACGGTGAACACTATTAACTGCAATGATTATATGTTGCAATTAAGCTAAATTTGGTAGTTTTATATGCTGTTCCAGGGTTAGCATCATCTGAGGTCCTCTGGGGGGTTGGCATCTTCTCTTCTCAGGTGTTCAGTCATCTCAGGTCTTCGTAAGGGTAGAATCCAGACTGAAGCATGTGCAATGCCTAGTTTCCTCAGGATGCAAGTCCCGTGATAGAAACAGAGAAGCCAATAGAGACTAAATTAGCGTAGCTGTTGTTCCAACCAAGCAAAGATGATGTGTTCAACCCAAGCAAAAGAATGAAAATGTGCAGTTGATCAGATATAACTGTGGTACCAAGTTCCGATATACATTATGTGAATGCTTGGCTAAAAAGATGTCTTTATTCTAGATTTAAATGGAGTGAGTGAGTCTGAACCTTTAGCGTTATTGGATGTATTATTACATCCAACAACTGTACTCCTCAATCACTTAGGTGACATTCTTGCCTACTCCTGCTCCGGCGAGGAAACAATGGTAGACTGATGACAGCTCACTCAGGGCGGGTCTGAGGTAAAACGCTAATGTCAATCAACAATCGTGGGAGAGGCCTGGGTCTGTGTGATCTCACACAGCCAAGAATTTTATAAATGGCTTGATCTAAGAAAGGGGTTATGATTTATTGGGATTTAAAAAAAAAAAAAAAAAAAAAAAAAAAACTGGGTGGATTTTTATCATTATAGGGTGGTAGCGGTTCAAACAACTTGTAAAAGTGAATTTTGCATCTGATGACCCCTTTAAACTTATTATTCATTGTATCAACAAAGTAGTGTATCAGAGCAAATCAGACAATTTAAGATTCAAACAGAACATTGTTGAAACACAAAGAGCCGAATTCCACAAAGACGCCCAAGATAACATGGGTGATCATAAATCAGATCCTAGCACCAGCCTGAAGTATTCATGTTTGGTATGTTTGGCATGTCTATTCATGTTTGGTATGTTTGTGTTTGAGAATTCTGTCCCGAGATGATGATATTAGTCAATTCTTTATAAAATGTATCATATTCTTGTTATGGAAATGTGTAAATTATTCTCTGCAAGAGTGGGGAAATTCAGACTATGTGACTTGTAAGATAACATGTTGATTGGGTGTTCTGTGTTTTGGCCTAAATTCAATTTGACAGTTGTTTAGAATTTTGTGTTCTTGAATGGACTGAACTAATCTGTCATTAATAATAGAGCAGAATAGTTTTCCGAGGTTACTGCTGACTGTAATGCCTCTATAATTGTTTAGGTTGTACTTCTCACCTTGTGGAGGAGAAACATAGCAACCCCCTGAGCTAAGACAGTCAGTATGTTTACATGAACAACAATATTCAGATTTTAACCCTCTATGGGATATCATCATTAATAAATGACGCTAAGAAAATTGCATTTAAAATACAATTTTAATGTTCAACCAACAAAATTGTATTTTAGTGATGTCAAATGACATCCCCTTCAACCAGTAAAAATAAAAATGTATTAGCCATGTGCTTCACATTTTTGGTAACTAAGTAGTAATGGAGACATTAGCACATGTTAGGTCACATGCTCTCAAGGCTCTATATTGAGCTCACAATCTAAATTAAAACTCACAGCTAATATGAATACAGCCATAATTTTACTTCTTCTAAAACCCAATAAAGATACAAAATTACCATCAAGCTTTCGTCCCATTTCTCTGATCAATACTGACAGTAAAATCATTGACAATGTATTAGCCCACAGAATAGAATAGGTCACACCATCTATAATACACCCAGGTCAAACTGGTTTCAATAAAGGTAGACTAGCATCCACCAATACATGCAGAATATTCAACTTAAAGTGTTAGTTCTCCTAAAATTGAAAATTAGTCCATGTTTTACTCAGCCTCAAGGCATCCTAGGTGTACATGACTTTCTTCTTTCAGATGAATCCAATCAGAGTTATTTTAAAAATTGTCCTGGCTCTTCCAAGCTTTGTAATGGCATGGGTGGGTGTTTTTGTTCAACAATCCAAAAGTAGTCAAATAAAGCGCATCCATCCATAATAAAAGGTGAGTTTGAGAAAACAGTTCAACACATAAGGAAAAAGAATCAAGAGTAATTTTCATTACAGCTGTCAGATAAAATAAATTCAATTAGTTTTATTTTAATAGATTAATTGTTAAACTCATGGTTCAGTGTATTTTTGTGAAGCAAATGGCAATCTGCTTCTAGCTCTTACTTTAAATGTTCCATTGATCATCACAAGATGTTTCCAGTCTTTTATTTGTAAAGTATTTATATTTAAAGTTTCAATAGGAGATCTCGGAAAATGCTAACTTTAGCGTGATGGCACTGAAAGCGAACATCCCACCCTCCCTGCAATCGCTGTCCAAAGCCACGCCAACGCACTCACATACGCTCAAAGAGCAGAATACCAGAGACAACATGAAATTACTACAATAGGCAACATCAACAGTTTCCAATTAGAGTCCTCGCGCCCTCCCCGCTCTGCACATTTCATATGCATATCTTATCACGTCCAACGTTTATTCTATTCGACCGTAAGTCATAATTGCCCTGCGAAGTGGACATCACCAGATATTCCGCCATGATTCCAGTTCAAAGCGAGTGTATATGTTCCATACAAAGGGCATTAAAGTGTGCAAGACGTGAATTTAAATTGTATTTATTTACAGAGGTATATTATGTCACACTTCTGTAGTAAGTTTCATCTGTGTGTGAAGACGCTGCGTAGCGCAAATCCGTGAATGAATGTTTCGAAGTAAAATAAACTTCAATGGATTTTCCCTGCTCAAGGAGTAGAGAGCAATGATCACTGTGTAGGAAGCATGCGAATTGAAACACGGTTCATACACGTAGCTCTCTTGTAACGAGCTGGTTATCTGAACCGGGTGTGTTAACTAAGTGAGACATGCTAAATATGCAGAGTGGGGGGCGCGAGGACTGGAATTGGGAACCGCTGGGCTACATCATGTGTCATTCACCGTGAGAAAACTTTATAGCACAGTTAGTAAAAGTACTACAATACCAGGAAGGAAGATCGGGTTGTTGATGTTTGCTTGCCATTCTCGCTCTGTCTGCACAGCTTGCGTGAACGCGCTGATGACGTATCCTGTCTGCACGAACAGGGAAGGCAGAGGTATGCTAATACATACGTTGACAGACAGGTAGGAAAGCCAATTAAAATGCTCGGATCGAGCGTTTTGATTGGATGAACATTTCTTGGTCCTACACCTTCCACAGAATATATAAATACAGATAAATACATTTAGACCACTTAACTTAATGATTGCTATCGGGATGTGAAGAGACTTTCAACCAGAATAACTAAAAATGTTTCTGAAGACAATCACCTATGACATCTTTAAAGTCAGTTTAGGAAACAAATTTACTGACATTTGATCGCCATCTGTGGTTGAAATAAAATTGCATGTTATTTGCAGATTGGTTATTTTCAGTGTTTGGTGTAATGCATTAATTACTTTCCCTTGAAAAGTAAAGTAAGAGTTACTACTACTGTTTTTCTGTAATTTGAACTATATGCCCCCGACAAGTGATACCAGGGAGAGGCAGCGTTGGTCCTGGAGTGCTGCTGTCCTGCAGAGTTTAGCACTAACCCTCATCAAACACACCTGAACAAGCTAACCAATGACTTCGGGATTACTAGGGCTACAGGCAGGTGAGTTTTTTTTTTTTTTTTTTCAGGGTTGGAGCTAAACTCTGCAGGACATCGGCACTCCAGAACTGATGTTGCCTACCCATGTCCTGTACCAAGACTTCAAAACGGCAAACTACCAAGTAGCCATAATGAGACAGTGCCCTGGATGACTTGAAATCTTGCCCCTGAAAGTATGTTGCAGGTAGTCCACTGCAGTTGCAAGCAAGGCAAATGTGAGACTGAGAGATGTTCATGTCTGTCTCCAGGACTGTGTTGTATTGATTTATGTCAGTTAAGGTGACCAGACATGCCAATATTGACAAGACGTACCACTGCCAATATTGTGCAAATGTTTCCCAGAAAACAGAGGAAAGAGATACATGGGATGAAGCTCTGATGAGAGTGATATGGATGATACTGAAGAGTAAAGATGTGCTGTGTCATATTTTAATAATGAATCTATTGTAGAGTTGTCCATTTTTGGCATTATTGAAAATTAAAGGGGCATTTTGAGTAATTTCAGCCAACTTGGGCCAGATTGTACTATTTATTTTATCTTTCTGTGATTAAACAGTGCCTACTGCAAATTGTCATGTATAAAAACATCACAGTTTTGTTAAATTAAAATGTGTATCATTAATTATGATTGGTGACAATCTGTGAAGTGCTTCTTTTTATGAATTTTTCATATTTCATGGTCTGCATTTGGGTAGTTGACAAATAAAAATTGGACTGTGTCGTATGGTGTGACATAGCAAAAATTTAGAAAAAAAACTTATACAAATAACATGAGACAAATGTATCTTCATTCTTAAGAGTTACAAATAGCTTGAGAGAGGTTTATCTTCAATGCTGGTTATTTATTTGTTTATTTATTTTTACATTTTTCCGTCCCACCATAGGACACTGATATATCAACTACCCATTTACACTTGAGTACACTAATGCACCAATACAGGTCTCAAATATTTAGGTACATTTTGAGATATATTTTACATTGCTAAAATTAATATAAATAAAGTTGCAAGCAAAACCAGCAGCATAAGATTTTCGTTGTTTTCAATTCACAATTATATACATTTATGGATTGTGACAAAAAACTGCAGGATATTTTGTGGAGAACTTTTAACCTAAAGTACAAAAAAAACAAGTCCATGCAAAAATACATTGAAAAAAGTACAGTAGTGCCAATTAGTGGGAACAAAAATCACTTTCTAGCCATTTTGTCCTAGTTCACCTTATGGCCTATAAGCAATGTGATGTCATATTGCTTAGAGAATCAAAACAGCAGGCCTAGTGAGACTGATTTGATTTATAGGTGAGTGCGTGGATTTTTATCATTGTAGGGTAGTTGTGTTCACACAGACAACACACATTTATGTCCAAACACCACGTAAAAGTGGATTTTGCATAATAGGTGCCCTTAAAAAAAGATAAAAAACGGAAGAGTTTTGGAAGCAAATAGCAACTATTCGGAGGAATGCCCCTTGACCATTAGGGAACTGATTTTCACTTAAATATTTGACTTCTCTCATTTTTCTCTACCAATCCTCACTCATGAAGACTGTAGGTGTTGATCAAATACCATGTGAGTCTATAATTTATTTGTGCAGATCGGCTTTTTCAAAGTCAAACAAATCAGCACACCCTATAGACGCACGTAATTTCGACGTATCAGTCTTTGTCAGTCACGTGTGTTTGTGTGTGACGTCATCAAAGGTGCCATTTTTAAGGTATGCTTATTGTTACTGACAACTGAGCTGAGAGGAGATAAGAAAAAGAGATTAACGTTACAAACATAAAACTGGAGAAGCACAAGAAATCTGAGAAAATCTCTGATAAACCATAAACTGAACAAAGATGCCAGGGACCGTTATATCAAAAAACTGCCATCCATTAAGAACATAGATCCAAACAAGTTGACCGAAACAAGTTGGAGCGCCGATCCCTCGTTGCTGCCTCCTACCTCATATGTTGACATCGTCAACTATCTTGTTTATGGTATAAGTGCATATGTGACTACGTGCGTTTGGGTGGAAGAAATCACACTGAGAGCAGGTGGATGGTTACTCAAGATCTCTTTACTTTGCCTGGAACAGACAGACTGGGACAAACAGAACCAAAAGCTGGTTAAAGGACAGTGCATCCACGCATCAATGTTGCTCATAGATCAGCAACGAGAGATGTGAAACTCTGCTGAATATACATTTTTACAAAGTGATCGTATAGTGGAATTAAACTCAAAATAAAACATACATTAAAGAAATAAAGTACAAATCACTGTCTCTGTTCTCATTTCTTATAAATTCACAAATACAGAGAAACTAAATTTAAGCAGCCATCATTTTGTATAAAATGGAATACAGAAAAGAACGGCCACCTAAAATGGCGCAGTTACAAAGTTCAGCACGTGCGAGCACATAGCACGTGCGATAATGCGAACACTCAGTTCGACTAATGTATTCTTACACAGCACATGACAAATCCGAATATAAAACATACCTGGGACAAACAGAACCAAAAGCTGGTTAAAGGACAGTGCATCCACGCATCAATGTTGCTCATAGATCTTAAATGAAATAAACAGAGATACTGAGTTCACAAGCAGGTTACACACACTTCATTTTATCATCGCAAATAACACATGACTCGACTGACAGACCAAATGAAGTAAACTTGCGAGTAGTATAAAAGTCCAACCTTACACTTGAAAACAGTCTAAACTCAGTTTTTATGACACAGTGCTTATTGATGCGACTTACCAGCAACGAGAGATGTGAAACTCTGCTGGTGGTGACGTAGCTCCACCCTTAATGTCACGCGCATAAATGCGAGTGATGCAACAGCCAATGGCGAGTTTGCCAATTTAAAGCATGAATTTAACAACATTATTTAAACTCCGTTACACATATACCTGTGAACAATTCAAAAACTATAAATTTATTGAAGCCCACGGACACTTCCCCAAAGGATGGGTACAAGATTTATTTACATTTCGGCTGAAGGACTGTGACAGTGCTGTAGTGACGTCAAAGGTAAGGTGGTGTAGTGATGATAATATCATATGATATACAGATGTCATCAGTGCTTAATTATGGATTGTTTTGTTTATTTAGAACACGTTAAAACTAGAGTAGGAATTTTGAATAATATAATTATCTAACATCCCTTTTCTAGTATTTTATCATAAGTTATTCAAACCAATGCCTAACATAATAAACCACAAAATATTGTTCTCCGTTTCACAAACATTCAGCTCTTTTTACCTCTGTTGTCTACAGGTCTTGCACTTGCAACGCCTGAGTGACACACCACTCAAACCATGGGCCATCATCAGCTCATCAGGGGCTATAACTTCTTGCCGAGACATGCACACATGTGGCAGCTTTGCTCTTCAAGTTGGAGGCATTAGTCAGATGCAGAGAGACAACCACAGTGACTGGCCGGCCTGCATACTGGATGATACCAAATAATATCACAAAGGTGGGAGCAGAGGCCGGACACAGAATAGATTTCACTTCTGCAAAAGCAAAAAGAAAGTCTCTTAATAGTCTCCTGGAAGGTAAGGTAGCAGGCGTGCCCTCTTTAAGGACCTCTGTGAACACCTGTAAGTTCAGCATTGCTACAAAGGTGTAATGGGAATCATATCTTGCACAACTTCATGATGCAATGACTTTATGATGCAATCCTCTATAATTGCATACAAATAAAGACATTTTTGATGGCATGCAATGATCATTATACTGAGAGCAAGAGCGGGAGGTTAATCACAATTAATATAATTCAAAAATAAACAAAATAATATAAAAAATAAAATTAAATCAGTCTGAGTATTCCTCTGGCAGTAACTTGAGCTGCGTGCTCTTCATTAATCTGGCAGTGCTGACAGTCGCGTCGCTCATGTTACACATTAAAATGAAGGAAGACATGATACATGGTCTGGAATCGGTATAAATACGCAGTTTTAACATTGACGTTTATTGCGTCAATGTTCAACTAAACTAAATTAGTTTAATTTTCTTCACAAAACTGGCATCTGCCCATTGACAATAAACCAGGCGGAAATTCCTTTACGCACCTAACCTTTCACACAACAAGACCGTACCATTGTCTTTGAAACAAAGCGAATGAAAGATACAGTTCTCCATTACCCCGGCTCTGATACCTTACAAATGGCGGCTGCACCCATAATGCACTTCGGTTCTCATGAGCGTGACGTCACCTGACAAAGACTGAGCCTCTATCCGAAATCGCCGGAAAACAGTGCACTATTTGAGGGGACAGCCATTTTTAGTGGTGTCCGAAACCATAGTGGACGTTCTCGTGTGCACTCATTCAATCCCACAATGCACCACAAAAACAAGTGCACAACCGATGTACACCCGAGATAACAGGGCCATTCCGAATGGGTGCCATTTGCTTCCAAAAATCATGTTCTATCTTTTTTAAAGACTGAATCTAGTAATATACACTATTCAAAATCTGTATTGGTCCATCTCAGCTAACTTTATTTAATTATTTTACACAATTTTTAAGTGGAAGATGGATGCATTTTTCTCAGTCCTGTTACCAAAACTCTAATGTCTTTTAAAAAGCATGTTTAAAATTATGTCAATAAATTCCTTAATTTCCCGCTCACGCAGGTGTTTTATTAAAATAAATTGTTGGTTTTATGGTCAAAAAATATTATTTTTTTATCATAAAATACTAGTGAGCTGACCTCACTGCTAAAACAGGTCAAATCATGTTTCTACTTAAATCTAGTTGTCTGCAGAGGTTTTTGTTTAGGGGTAGAGGACAGGTTATAATATGAGATATAAATAACTAAAAAATAATAAATATTAAATTTATTTTAAACTAATTTTCTGTCATACTTGCAGGAAAGTAATATAAAACAACAATGCAGGAACAACCATAGGTTTTCTCTGGGCAAAAGCATCGTAAAGGCCAAAACGTTGAGAAAAAGTTTTTTCAATTTTTTTCAATTTTATCTTGATTAATATGGATGTAGCCTAATATTTACATTAAGAAATCTGATTACACTACTCAATCCTGTTACTTTTACTAAGTTACTATATATAAGTATAGGATATATGAGTAACAGGAATGAAAGTAACAGGAGATTTTAAATTTTAAATTGAATGAATGAATGAATGAGGCATTTATATAGCGCTTTATTGTGTATGGTTGTACACCCAAAGCGCTTTACAATCATGTGGTGGGGGGGGGGTCTCTTCTCAACCACCACCAGTTAGCAAAAATTAGCAAATACATATAATCTAGCCACATGGAGTACATGTGAATATTATGAGAATACTCAGCAAATTATAGTGATTCACAAAGATTTGTATTTTTAAAATAAACAAGTATCAGCTAAGAAATAATTTAGGTAACAGGACAGTATATTTATAATGATGCTCCCAGCCACCGTTACAATATCATAAAATATACAGAAAAGAAAATGAGACCACATGCTTTTGATCATTTCATTGCCATAGCCAAAAAGATCCAGATGTTACAATATTATACCCTGGAAATAATATCTCCAAATAATCTCCCTGGATTTTGTTTACACCACACAGGGAGGAGCTTACAAGGCCCTCCCCCTCCCCCACCTTGGAGCCTCAGACCACATCACTGTGGTCACATGCTAATGCCTGCATACAGACCGCTCGTTAAAGCTATCAAACCAGTACACAAACAGATACAAGTGTGGCCTGAAGGGTCGTCAGAGGCACTTCAAGACTGTTTTGCCACTACTGACTGGGATATGTTTAAGCAGGCTGCCACATATAACAATACTACAGACCTCCAAGAGTACTCAGAGACTGTCACTGCCTACATCACCAAGTGTATTGATGATGTAACGGTCACAAAGTCTATTACTGTACGGGCCAACCAGAAGCCGTGGCTGACAGGGGAGGTCTACAGACTTCTGAAGGCTCGGAACACTGCCTTTAGAGCTGGAGATGAGGAAGGGCCTAAGGACAGCTAGGGCCAACCTATCCCGCGGCATCAGAGAGGCCAAGAGACAGTACTCCAGGAGGATAGCCCATCGTTTCAGCGACAGCAGAGACACTCGGAGCCTGTCGCAGGGAATACAGACCATTACGGACTACAAGCCCCCACCACAGACCTGTGACAGCACCATCCCCCTGCTGAACGAGCTGAATGCCTTCTTTGCTCGCTTTGAGGCACAAAACAGCACCACTGCACAGAAGACCCCCCTTTTTTAGTTGAGTTTTCCCCAAGTACTTCACTCCAATTTTAGCGGTTCTAAATAATGGAATTTTATTTTCAGAACTTTTCAAAGGAAAACAAATAGCGCACCTTATCGATTAATTTCCCTTAATTTTTCCCCCTATTCCCTTCCTACCACGGGTTAAAAAATCTTTGGAAAAATTAAACCCGGGGGTTTTTCCCGGCTTCTTTGTTTTTGGGGATGTGGTTTTTAATTTTTTTCCTTTTGAAATTTTTTTGGAAGGGAAATAATTTTGGAAAAGGGTTAATTTTCTGTTTGGAAGGGGGTTTTGGAAGGGGAACGAAAGACCTTTAAGGGGTTTGGGGGGGAAAGAAAGGGGTAAAAAAGAGGAAAGAAAGGGAAAAAAACGGGAACCAGAAACCTGGAGAATAAAACAGAGGAACCAGAAACCTGGAGAATAAAACACGAGGAACCAAAACCTGGAGAATAAAAAAAAAAAGGGAAAAAAAAAAAAGAGGAAAAAACCCAGGGAAAAAAACCGGAGAAAAACCAAAGGAACCGAAAAAAAAAACAAGGAAAAAGAAACCCGGGAAAAAAAAAAACAGAAACCGAAACCCGGAGAAAAAACCCAAAAAAAGGAAAAACCAGAAAAAAGGGAAAAAACAAAAACGAAACCAAAAATAAAAAACAAAAAAAAGGGGCTTTAAAAAAACAAAAACCAAAAGGGGTTTTAAAACCCCGAAAGACCAAAACCCTTTTTTTCAAAAAAAAAGGTTTTAAAAATTAGCAGAATTTTGGAAATAAATTTATTTTAAAAAAATTTTTAATTTTTTTTTTTTACAAAAATTTAAAAATAAATTATGGAAAATTCCCTTTAAAAATAAAAGAACTATTTTTTTTAAATTTAAAAATTTAAATTTAAAAAATTTCCCCTTTTTAAAATTTTGGGCTTTTCATCCAAAAAAAGGCTTTTAAACAATTCTTGCCCGGGGAAATCAAGGGTTTGGTATTAAAAAATGTTTGGGGTGTTAACATAAAAAATTTTAATTTAAATTTTAAAAATTTTCTTTTTTTTTAAAAAAAAATTTTCAAAGGGGTTTTTTAAAAAAAAATTAGTCAAAGGCGGGTTGTAAAAATTAAAAAATTTTTAAATTTTTATGAAATTTTAAAAAACATCTAAAAACCTTTTTTTTTTCCCGGGAAAAATAAGAAAAATTTAGTTTTAAACCCAAAAGTTTTTTTAAAAATTCAAAATTTTTTAAAAAACAAATTTCTTTTCTTTTTTTAAACAAAAAACTTTAAATTTTTTAAAAGGGGGTTTTTTAAAAAAAAAATAAAAATTTTATTTAAACTTTTTAAAAAAATTTTTTATTTCAAAGTTTAAAAATTAATTCTTTTAAAAAAATTTTTTTTAATTTTATTTTTTTAAATTTTAAATCAAAATTTTTATTTTGGCAAACAAAGGAAAAAATTTGGAAAAATTTTTATTTTTAAAAAATAATTTTTCAAATTTTAAATAAATTGTTACGTTTAAAAATAGGGTTTTTCCCTTTTCCCCAGTGCAAAAATTTTTTTTTTGGGTAAAAATTTCCCGGGGAATGAAATTTTAAATTTTAAATTTAAAAAAGGGGTTTTTTTTTTAATTGTTTTATTTTTTTTTGGGAGAGGAAAAATTTGAGGGTAAAAATTAAAAATTCCTAAATTTTTCCTTTTTTTTGGAAAAAGGGGTTTATTTTTAAAAAAAAATTGGAGGTGGGCCTTTTTTTAAAATTTTT
>JALXFT010000916.1:0-31089 GCA_023376895.1 Aspiorhynchus laticeps | reverse complement strand
TGACCTCTGTCTCATACACGTTAACAAACGACCTGTGCAATTAAATATTTTTTTAATGTTAAATGCCAATTTTGGTGCATCATTTCATGATGTGAGATATGACCTAAACTTGAAACCCTTTACCATTACAAGCCTCGTCACAGCCTGTAGAGGAATTTAAATAGTTAGGAATGCCAATTTTGGTGCATCATTTCATGGTTAATTGACCTAACAGAAACCCCTACCGTTACAATCCTCGTCACAGCCTGTAGAGGCAAAACTCACTAAAGGAATCAAATTTCCTGCATGTAACTTTAAGAACAATTTAAATCTCTCAATCCAGCTGCAGACTCAAAACTGCACTAACATGTTATATTTTGGCATAATGGCCTAAAACATGTATTTTAGCCTAAATGATTTCAAGGCTAAGGTCCTTCATCCTGCAGTGATATGCCTACATCTTTGCTTTGCTGACTTGGTGTCTTATAATCTCATATCTCTGTAAAGTCTTACTGTTAGTCTAAGATGCCCTGATTTCAGCATTGATGTTAAGAGACCATATGAAGAATGTGATGACAGCACGCTGACTCAGAGTTCAGGAAATCATGTGATGCACTCACCCGAGATTTAACCTCAAAGATGTACACATGATATTTTAGATACATTACTTTAGAAATGTCCAATATCACTGTATAAGGGTCATTCCTGGGATTCGGTCATATTTCAGTCCCCCAGAGGAAAAAAATTGGTCACCAAAATGAATTGTTAGAAGCTTTTCACAATACAATTGGTATGCCCATTATAATGAATAAAAATAATTATTGCATTTTAATATTTTTAGCCTAAAATAATGTCTTAAATCTATCTTAAACCAAGCATTTTGTCATGTCCCTGAAGCAGTTCACTGAGTTTGTACTTTTTGTTTGTACAAAATTATTTAACAAAATGTGCATAGTGTCTATGATTTTTGGCAATAATGTATAAGCATTTATTTGTGTTCGTTTCTTGTGAAAAAAATGCCAGATATTTCTATAAAAAAAACAGCTTTAAAGTTATGTCCCTCAGTTTGAACTCAACCCCGTCACACTAACCATTCTACACCCATAATAATTTAGACTCATATGTGACAATAATTCCACTCATATGTGACATAATTGACCAGAAATGTACATCATTCAGGTCCCTTTAATAGTGGTGCAGAAAATGGTTAGTAGTATCATACCTTTTAGTCATATTTTTGAGGCGTATTATAGTCAGGGAGGGTATTGTCAAGCTTAACAACTCAACCCCATCACATAAAATTAAGATGGAAAATAATTGTTTTTCAATATTTTATTTTAATCCAAATGCACTTATTTTATTGGTGCCATATTCTACTCTCCTACACTACATGAGGAGCAGTGGCCATTTTGAGTGAAAAACCTCAACCCCGTCACACTCAAACTTGTCACAAATATGTATTTCTCATTGTTACAGGGTTGTAAACTTGTGACAGGGTTGAGTTATTTTATTTATTAATCATTTTAATTTAAAAATATGAAATAGTCATGGTATTCAGTAAATATTACCAAAATCATGACAACTCATTTTTTGTTATAAATAGAATATTTGATGTTAATATGTCCACTTACTTAAACTTTGACTATATCATACATCAGAAATTTCACCCACATTTACAGCAGAAAGACAATGTTGGCCATGCAGATATGTTGACCCAAAAAGAAGGGGACAATATGATAGAGAAACAAAACTGAAAATTAAAATTGAAGGCAATGTATCCCTTCAAATGTGTTAAGTCTTCAACCCCATCACACCTTTGTCACATTAATATTTTTTGGGGAAAAAATAGGGAAGACAGTTAAGAATGAAAGCATTTATTTGCTGATTACCATCTGACATGTAAGACTAAAACAATAATTGTGGTTTTAGTTAAACTTCTAAATTAAAAATATTTTTTTACAAAAATAAAGAGACCGTAGACACACAATTTGTCTGTTTTTAGCTTCAGTCCTTTAAAAATGTGAAAATTATGAATGTTACATTTGGTTATCATTAAATTGTTATGAGGGACACATGAGCACTATGATAGATGTCTTGTTTTGTTAACAAGTCCTGTGTAAAATCCAATTTTAAACCAATCCCGTTACGGTGTTGACAAAAAAATGGTGTCTAAATCTTAAAGAAAACAACAACAAAAAAACACTGAAAATAATAAAAGGTCTTTAATGCCTGAGGTGGGAAAATATTATTTTTTGGAGGTTTGATAGCCTATATGTCTAATGATGTGGGGCATTTAGAAAATGAATCATATTTAGTTAAAAAAATAATATATATATATTCCAAGTTGAAATGTTACTGAATCAGATGATCGAGAGTCACTGTGCGGAGTTCCTCAACCTCCCTCCTGCAAAAGCAACTCGAAACTGGGGAGAGGGTTCGCGTTTTTCGGACCACAAAAACGGTCAAATTACATTTACTGGGTCAGAGGACAGCAATCACAAAGATCATGTACATGGATAGACTGAATATTTTTAGAAAGACGTGTTTGACCAAATATGAAACGAAACCTTTCCTGACTGAAGAGATGACATTTCCTCAGTGGCTGACTGCACACACAAGACGTATTTTTACTTTAATAACTACGTAATAACTTGCTTACAACCACTGATATAGACAAAACAACTCTGAACTTTAGACATTTTGTAGGCAATATGTTAATATGCTAATTCACAGGCATATTTACAACTGGTTATAGAACATGAAAACAAAACTCAAAATCGAATAAATCAGTCCTGCCTCAAACACTTTGCATATATGGTTACATCCAGAATGTAATAATAACATGTTATTTACTGGATACTGTCTAGTATACACCGTATACTATTCTTTAAAATGACTATGTGTTTAATAACATACCTGTACCTCCCCTTTCAGTATTTTGTAGGTTTTAGAAAATGATACAACACTTAATGTCATGCATTAATTACCTGCATGTGATGTAAAAATAGCCTACAGATTTGTTTGGTCAATCAGATTCACATTTCCACACGTCATAATGGGACAGTGTGCAAGTAGAGACTTCCCTGCGTCTGAATACAGAGGCCTGTTAATTTACTTCAAAAGTCCAACCAAACTGTAGAGGACAAAGTGAGAGTCAACTCAAAGACATGACAGATCATTTTATTAACACATCCACAGACATATAAATACAAAAAAACTAGACTACTTTTTGTCTCCTGCTTTAGCTTGAGGTCTTTAGCACTGCATCGGGTCTGTAAGGCTGAGAGCAATTCTTGTGTGGTTAGTTTGGATCCCTTCATCAGCAGCCTCTCTCCATCCACTGCAAAAGACCACAATGACATGCATTATACAATGACACTACGCCGTACGCTCCTTTGCAAAATTGGAGTTACAGTTCAGTCACTCACAAAATGTGATGTCAATCGTAGGCTCTGATCGGTCATGCTTTACATCTGTGATAACTTCACAGTTCATATTTGTGGCTCTGGCTTTTTCAGACCCCACCACAATGAGAAACTCTCTGCAGGAAGGAAGCAGACCAAAGATATGCCAGAGATGTGATGGATTTATGCTTTTAATTATACCTTCATAAATTAACATTTCATTCATGCAACAAACACTTGAGGGATGAGAACCACTGTCGTGACAGCTCACAATAAATGTCATTGTCATCAAAAACTGATTAAAGAGTCATTTGTGACCCTGGACCACAAAACCAGTCATAAGTAGCACGGGTATATTTGTAGCAATAGCCAAAAATACATGGTATGGGTCAAAATTTGATCTATTTTTTTATGCCAAAAATCATTAGGATATTAAGTAAAGATTGTGTTCCATGAAGATATTTAGTAAATTTCCTACCGTAAATATATCAAAACTTAATTTTTTATTAGTAATATGCATTGCTAAAAACTTAATTTGGACAACTCTAAAGGACGATTTTCTCAATATTTAGATTTTTTTTTTTTGCACCCTCAGATTCCAGATTTTCAAATAGTTTTATCTCGGACAAATATTGTCCTAACAAACCATACATCAATGGAAAGCTTATTTATAAATCTCAATTTCGAAAAATCGACACTTAAGACTGGTTTTGTGGTCCAGGGTCATATTTAGGACAGCTTTTCCCAAACTTTTAAAAATAATTTAATGAGAGATGATTTTACTGACATAACTGCACACTAAATCACCATTCAGACCCAGAAAAATACATTTGGAATTGCTATGGATCCTGCTTCAGATATTATGCATGTTTAGAAAAAAAGTACAGTATAAACTGTGTGCCATATATTTTCCATAGTAGAGTAAGTAAAACATTTTCCATGATAAGCATATCAAACATTAGTATGCTACGTGACTTCATCGCGGTGTATATCATTTTCAATACAATTTGCCAACTGTGCACAGTATATGCTGCAAGAATAGCACGAAAATACTAGTCAGATCATGGTAGTTGTACAAGATCAGTTTGACAGCCTGCTGCAATCACCGGTATAGACTGAGAGCGGCGCCAGGCATTCACAGGAAAACACCAAGTAGTGAAAGCTAGGTACTCATCAAGATCTACTATGCTGCCATTTATTCGCTGTCATAAGCACGTTCATAGACCGTTTAGCAATCAATCTGCGTATTATCGCACATACTCTGCGTATGCTAACGTTACTAGTGCACTTTGGTGCTCCGATGATAAATGTCGAGCGTAGAGAACAGTCCAGCAGTGGCGAGTGCTGCTGTGAACGCTGAAACTAAATGTCTATGAACTGAGAAACACATCGAAATAAGTATAATTAGCATCATATACTCCGTTCCTATGACCGCTATTACTGAAGGACAGCCCAGCTCCTGAAGTCATGCACAATATTTAACTTGCCAGACAGAGCTGTTCGTCGAGGTATGCACAGCATTCTTACCTTGTGGAGCGGACATTAGATTCAAATGGGCTAAACTGTACAATAATCTTCTTAACCGTCTTTAACACTACTGCTCCCCTGGACGCTGCCATCTTTCCCTACATGACCTTTCACCTGCTGATAACGTATGCAGCCGGGCTGTCAACGTAAGATATGAAAGCGTTAAACAAGTGCGAATTAAAATAAATAAAATGTGCAATAAAAACTATGAAAATATTCGAAAGCATTGTTTTAAAGGGGAATATGTTTTCACCGAAGCAACTGATTTCCCCCCCAAGCAGAAGCAATTTTAAGCTCAAAAAGACTCTTTCACATTTATTTATTTATTTTAAATTCTTATGCCAATATTTATACAAATATTTCATATATTCACTGTTACCAAATAAATAGTTTTTTTCTCAAGCAACATACAAACAATTTCAAGCTCAAAAAGACTATGAGCCCATGCTTTCACGTATTTTATTTATTTATTTATACATTCATTCATTCGTAGATTGTCAATATTTATAAAAATATTTCATATTATTTTCATCGAAGCAATTGTTTTTTTCCCCAAGCAGAACATTATTCATTCGTTCATTCTCATATTATGTCAATATTTATAAAAAATAATTCATTGATAAAATATAATTTTAATTAAGTATCTGTACTTTTCTTTTAAAAGCAGCTGTGCCTGTTACATCAAATTGATTTAATTCAATTAAATCTCTGGGATTCATTGTCATTAGTGTACTGAAATAAAAACAGTTGAAAATAAATATCGCAAAAAAACAAAAAAAAATTCATAAAAAACGTTATGAGTGTTTTACACGTTATGTGTATTTATTTTAGAGATCTGCGTGCAAAACATTACTGACAAAACATGAAACACATCCAGTAGATGGCGCAGGTGGATAGTGTGTGATTTAGTGAGCCACTCCAAGGTTACCTTCCACTTCATTTTCTGTTGAGTTCATTCAGTTTATTGCTATAGATATCATGCTATATCTTCCTTCACACACCCATGCATAATCTGTGGACAGTCATCAATGTTAATTTGTTAAAATGCATTTTCAAGAAGAAATCATGTAAATCATGTCATTTTATCAAAAATCAAACAAACTGCCCATAAGATGATTTCCATAACTTACACCCTACAGCCTTTGGCAACTATGTGTCATCGATAATCGCCTTTTATAAAACACACTCATATTATGACATTTTGTACACTCCCTTAATTCGAGATGTAAGAACAGAAACATGAAAGATTTGAAACTGAATGCCCTGCCTGTCCTGAAATTATTTATATAAGGAGTTTGAATACTCAATCTGACAAGCACAACAACATACTTGTAGCTATTTCTGACACAGATGTGTAGTTAAAGGTATATCACGCTGAAGAACATCTGAGCTGAGATCAATTTCAGAATACAGACATAAGCTGTATAAGCCCTCAAAACTGAAGTTATGAACATTATTAATATGCTCATATTACCATGAGTGTCCTCTGATCAGTTTTAACAGTTAAATGAACAGTATTTCAAAAACAAATTTAACAGAGATCATTTTGGTACATATATTAGTATACTTTTATATACAGACCTACATAACTCTGCTAGACCAATATAAATTATGCACATTATCATGCACAATATCAACGTTTGTGCCTCTGCCTTAGGGTTATTTATTATTGTGACACTTCTACAGCTAAATAAATGTGCACACTATTGAGAAATGTGCGTGTATCATCAGCACTGAGTCAACAAATCAATGTCACTCTTTTGAGGAACTAACAAATCGACTATTTCTCATGGTGCCAAAAATGTTTTGTCACTCACATATGCACTAGTGTTTCACTAAGGCCAGCTCTCATGCTTCTGATGACCAAAGTGTTTTTTTCCTGAACAACTAAGCGCTGGTCGCACATTAGGACTATATTTAGACATGAGCTTGAAGGGTGAACTTCCTACCAAGCCCTTTCTAAAAACAAGTTACTGAAACAATGACAATGAATACTCCTGCCACCATTTAATCCAAAATAAAGAAAGCTACAAGCACTGAAGCACAAACAATAAGGCAGAACACTCAAGGGAGGGGTCAGCATTTTATAATGCATGTTAAAAGTTATTTTGGTATTGCTGTCATTGCTTCTTGTTCTAAGTATAATTTTGGATGCTCCCCAGGAAGTCAGACACCAAGCATTGTGTACTGTGTATAGAAAGCAGGCACTGAATGAAGAATGTATTATTATTATTATTATTTCTATTATTGTTGTTATTATTATCCTATAATCCTGTACTATCCTGCAATTCTACATATTCATTTTGAATTGGTCAAATATATTGTTTATTTATCATATAAAACACAATTAGCAACAAACTACAATTTTAAGTTACAATATTAAGTTTGCTTAAATTAAAGAATGTTCAGGTAAATGTTTCTCTGTTCTTCTCACATAAATCTCACATATTTTAAGTCAAGTTAAAATGTAATGTACAAATAAATGACTTTGAGTATATATCAATAAAGATTATTTTAATGGCCTTTCAGTAAGCATCATAATTAAGTATGAAAATCGCGATTAATCGCATACAAAATAAAAGTAATAATATATGTGTATGTTCTGTGTAATTTTATTATGTATATATATGAATACACAGTATATATTTTGACAATATTTACATGTATTTACATGTCTATATATTATATTCATATAATTTATATTATAAATAAATATACTTAATAGATAAACAAAAACATATTTTCCTTAAATATATACATGCACGTGTATGTATTTATATATACATGATAAATATACACAGCACACATACATTATGTAAACAAAAACTTTTATTTTGGATGTGATTAATCGCGATTAATCGTTTGACAGCACTAATGCAAATACATTAATATGGAACTATAAACATTATTAAAGGCCTAGCTTAAACAAATAGTTCACCCAAAAATCTAAATTTGCTGAAAATTTACTCACTCTCACGTCATCCAAGATGTAAATGAGTTTGTTTCTTCATCAGAACAGATCTGGAGAAATCTAGCGTTACATCACTTGCTCACCAAAGGATCCTCTGCAGTGAATGGGTGCCGTCAGAATGAGAGTCCAAACAGCTGATAAAAACATCACAGTAATCCACAAGTAATGTACACGACTTCACACAAGTAATGTCCATCAGTTAACATCTATTTGTAAGAAACAAATCCATCAAGATGTTTTTAACTGTTTCTTCTGACCAAAATATGAACCCTTTAATATTGCATGCAGTGAAAAACTTGTTTAATCTGAATAAGGAGAGAAAAATGCACTAAACAGGTTCTAAACAAATATGGGGATGACTTTCTCACTGAAGGAAGTGTTATTATGAATTATGAACTCATATTTTAGCCAGAAGCAACAGTTTTAATGGATTATTGTAATGTTTTTCATCAGCTGTTTGGACTCTCATTCTGATGGCACCCATAAGAGAATCATTGTTGGGCAAGTTATGTGATGCAAAATTTCTCCAAATTCACTCCGAAAATAGAAACTAAGCCAACTGCTTCTTGGAAGGCCCAAGGTTAGCGCCGTCGACTTCTCTGGGCTCGGAGGCATCTGGGATGGACCATCACACAGTGGAAACGTGTACTGTGGTCAGATGAATCAGTATTTCAGGTATTTTTTGGGAGGAATGGACGCCGTGTGCTCCGGACCAAAGAAGAAAAGGATCATCCAGACTGTTACCAGCAACAAGTCCAAAAGCCAGGGTCTGTCATGGTATGGGGTTGTGTCAGTGCCCTTGGCAAAGGTAACTTGCACTTCTGTGATGGCACCATTAATGCTGAAAAGTACATAGAGATTTTGGAGCACAATATGCTGCCTTCAAGAAGACATCTTTTCCAGGGACGTCCATGCATATTTCAACAAGACAATGCAAAACCACATTCTGCACACATTACAAAGTCCTGGCTGCGGAGGAAGAGGGTACGGGTACTTGACTGGCCTGCCTGCAGTCCCGACCTGTCTCCAATAGAGAATGTGTGGCACATTTTGAAGCGCAAAATGTGACAACGAAGACCCCGTACTGTTGCCCACCTTAAGACTTGTTTGCAGGAAGAATGGGACAAAATTACACCTGAAACACTTCATCACTTGGTGTCTTCAGTCCCTAAACGTCTTTTAAGTGTTGTGAAAAGGAATGGCAACATTACAAAGTGGTAAATGCTTTACTGTCCAAACTTTTTTTGGAATGTGTTGCAGGTCTGAATGACAGGAAAGGATGTATATTTACAAATGACATGAAGTTGACCAGACAAAACATGAAATATTTTGTGTTCATATTGTCTGCAATGAAATACAAGTCAAAGTAAATTTAGAAATCACTACTTTCTTTTTTTATTTGCGTTTTCCATACTGTCCCAACTTTTTCTGATTTGGGGTTGTATATATATATATACACACTCACACATATTACACACACACACACAAAAGGGTAATAAAATAATTATAGATTTCTTTTGTCTCTTTAAGCCTTAAATCCTTAATCATCTTTTTTCATCAAACAGAATAATTTCATACATTTTATGTCTCACTATTACCATTCACTCTTTCTCCATTTAATTTTGTCATTATGTTATTGTTGGACTATAAGATAAAGATTCCTTGCACTTGCAGCCATTTCTCAAGACTGCTAAAGCATGAGGTCAGCTATGCACTCCAATCTTCCAGCCCAGTTTCTTGCAAGTATGTAATAATAAATGGATTATTTGGCCACAGACGTCCCTCCTTCAGTGACCATTGTAGCTCTTTATGCTCTGAGCTGGAGCCCAGTGAGCTAGTTGCATAGCAACAGGCTTCCCAGAAACCCCTGCTGATATCAGCCCTAACTCAACTGACACATAGCAACCCTGATTCCCACCAGGCAACCGAAGTGAACCCAAAACCCTTTCAGCGGCTATGTCCACAGATTGATTTGCAAATCAAAGCATTTTGCAACAACATATCAGCTACTGTTGTGCAGGCATGAATTGACCAATTAAAACACAGAAGTCATGGTAGGCTTTAGGAAGAGTAACATTGATAACATTGAGAACATAAACATGCCAGATATGCAATGACTATTATCGGATGAGCGTGCAGGTCTCTTTAGGTTTTATAACCTTTACACATGTAAAAGAGGCTCTATTAATATGTGAATAACAGAGGAAACTGTTTTATTGCAGTTTGAGGGACTGTAACCTTGGCCCTGGTCTCAGACACAGGCCGATACGGATGGTTGTACAACAGCATTGTCTGTTCCAGTGTAAGGAAAGTGAGCGGAAGGGTGCGATCCCTGTCCTGCGGTGCAGCTTTCCAGATGTTACTCAAAGGATATGATTTCATTCCTGCAGTGTTATCTGCACAAGCAAAACAGTCTGTGGGTCAAAAGACTAAGACAGGACCCCTGTGAATCCCACACACAATACTGAGACATCCCGCAAGCAGTGCACACCCATAATGCAATACACAGACTCGCACAAGATCTGCGCCTCTAGCCAGTTGATAATGACTGGCTTACTGTACATTGTTACATCGCTACTCACCAAATTAAATAAATCAATGTGTAGACAAAAAATACTGATTTGAGCTGAAATTCTTTTATAGTTTTGCAAGTATATTAGGCCTATCTTAACGCCTCTGCTAATAATAATAAAAAAAAAGATCAAAATCAAAGCTATAACCACCCCTGCATCCAAATATGCCTTCTTCCATACTATGTGAAAAACAGTATGAAGGCTAAGCTAAATAACATGTCTGAATTCATAGCATTTATAAAACAGTATGCAAAATTACCTGAATTACCTATTCTTTCTGGTGAAATTGTGAAGTGTGCATCTGATCGATACTTCACTATTTAATGAGACCACAGGAGGATTTATGCATGGCAGTGAAGCGACGGAACTGACACCAGAGGTCACATGAAAGTTAACATGGTAGATACAGTACGTCTGTTGTAGTACACATTCAGTCACGAAGCAGATGTCAAAGCAAAGATAGTACTACTAGCCTACATACAGTATTCAATTTCGGATGCAGCACTGCCTATGTCTTGAATATTGGAGATGGACCAGTTTCTTGTGGGGGAGGGGGGTTGTAATGGTCTTTTTTATTTAAAGGATTTAAATAAGTAAAGGATTTAAATTGATTTAAGGGAATAACATTTTTTAAAAGAAGAACAGTGACAGAACAATAGTTTTTTAGTGCAACTATTTGCAATATTTTATACTCATTTACTATTATTCGTATGACTGATTTGTCGAAAATGCCAAATGTTTCTTGTCACGTTACAATCAGTTATTAATTAAATGAATGGCGTAAAACATTTTATCTGTTTTGGCCATTCATTTGCAGTTTTCAGGGCTGAAAATGCAAACATTTGAGAATGGGTTTCAAAGTGCAAATGTATAAAAACAATACCATTATCATCTCTGTGTAAACTACAAAAATGTCTTGTGCATATGTGTTCCATGTTCAGTCTATAGGTGCAGTGAGTCTTTATTTTTGCTGCATTCACGTCATGTCGTAATCGGATATATGTTGAACGTCACCTGACCAGACCGAAAAACTGCATATGTGATGAACATCGGTTATGATACTCTTCAGTAACTCCTTTGAAGGTGTCTTGAGTAAAACAGCTCTATATTTAACGAAGCATATGCAAATGATGCAACCTGTTTTACAGAATACTGAGATTTTTGTGCATAACCCTTACTGTAATTTCGAGATGACAACACGTGACGTTCTACTTGGAGCTGTTCACAACCTTGGACTTGGACTATCGCACTCAGTGTTGCCAATTTAGCAATTTTGTAGCTAAATTTAGCAACTTTTCACAATACCCTAGCAACTTTTTCTTCCAAAAGCACCTAGCAACAAATTTAGCTATTTTTAACATTTATTTGGCAATTTTTTTTAGCAACTTTTGATAAATTACTCAAACGATAAAAAGGCACACAATTTCCATCTAAATTACACAAAATGAGTAAACCAAAGATGCATAGCAGTACACACATCACATGAATTAAGTTAGCTGCTATTTGCAATTGTTCAATTTGATAATAACAATTGAATAATTGTTAATTTATGATACACCTTAGCTTGTACCTGCGACTGTTGATCAGTTAGTACACTGTAAGAAAAATATCTAGAAAAATGGAAAAGGTACTGGTAATTTTTCAGGACATTATGTGTTATCCATTATCGGTTGTAACCCTGTAACCCGAAAACACAAAATACAATGGGTAATTTAAAATGCAGGTTAAAAAAAATCCTTAATATTAACATAGTAGATTGTGCCCTATTTTATACAGACTTTTCTTAGATTGTAGCATACTAACTAACTTCTAATACACTGCTTAAAACTATAACTGTTCAGAATGTGTAGTTTTATAAGTTCACTAGCTTATTAAAAAAATAAAATGTAATGGTTCAAAACTGTGTAAGTGTTCAATAACATCACAACGTCATTTAGCAACTTTTAGCAACAAATCGACCTTCCTTTAGCAACTTCCCCTGAAAATTAGTTGGCAACACTGATCGCACTATCATGGCTAAACAGCACCTAATGAATCTGAGGTGATCAGGTGGTACAAGATGTAGTCTCGCGTAGCCAGAGGCGTGTTCGACTTGAAGCGGCGCTGCGCAGAATGATCAACGTATGACATCAAAGTACCGCGAGAGCGATTTGAATGCACAGGACCGGACTGCTTTCTTATAGCTCTCGCGGTACTTTGATGTCATACGGTGATCATTCTGCAAGCGCTGCTTCAAGTCGAACGCGCCTCAGACCTTCAGACTGACAGCTGAAGGTCTGGAATAGATGGCAGGTTTCATTGGCCAAAGCCCGCCCATGAGGCCATTTGACCAACATGTCAAACAACCAATCATAGTTTGTTTCGTTCAGCGTCACGTTTTGGGGCGTGGAAATGTCGCATCTATAACAGACCGGTGTGTAAAACTCTTGGACGTATTTTAAAGATTCTATGCTGCAAACTTTAAATATTTCACAGACTTTTGAAAATCCAGCATTTAGTTGACCCTGATAAGCGTTCGTCGTCACATTTGTAAACACGACGGCTTTCTTTTTTCTTGGGGGGTTTGGCGCCACAGCATTTTTGTTTCCAGGCGGAAAGTTAAAGAACGCGACACACACGTCTCCCTGAAATCCTGTATAATTCAACCAATCCGACTACGACTTCGACACTCCTGAAGTGTTTCCAGATAAGTGTGCCATATGCATCAGACATTTATTCAACGATCCGTGGGGTGACGTCTGAGGCTGAGACTATACAAGATGTAGCTCTCACAAAATTCCCAGTTCACAAGTTGTAATTCCGAGTTCTAGGACGTGAACGCTTTTTACAAGTTGGTTTTGTCTTGTAAGCATTTACCAGGAGGCAGTGATCTTTTGAGGCTTTATTGAAGAACAACTTGGAACAGCAACTTAGTTCTCATCCAGATTCAGAACACAGACTGATTCTCTTAGTTTGTGACTTGCCCATACAGCACTCCTTTAGTCCCCCTAGTGGGCTGGATAAAGTATAACACATGTCTTAGGTACTACAAAACCCTGACAGGTATCTCTTAATCACGTAATTACAATATGGCGTGAACACACCTACTGTATAATACAGCATTTTTTGTCGTTTTTACAGATCCGGGGATCATTCTCATAACACTGTCATCTGTACATGAAACTTTTCAAAAATACTAAGGAAAAACTTTTCTGTTTTTAGTATATCATTGTTGTCGTGTAAACATACCTTCAGTTCCTGGAGGGCCTCTGTTCTGCCGTACGTTTTGCTGTAGTTTTGTCGTAATTCGAGAGGACAACACATGGCGTTCTATTCAGAGCTGTTCATGTCTTCGGTCTCAGAATTATGTGTTTCTATGGCAATACTATCAATGCCTGTGAATGCTTTTTACAAAATGTAAACTCATAATTACGGTAATTACAGCATGGTGCGAATGCACCTTTTAGCTCCAACTCTAAAACACACCTGAACCAGCTAATCAAGGTCTTCAGGATTACTTAAAAACTAGGTAGTTGTGTTGGAGCAGGCTGAAGCTAAACTCTGCAGGACTGTGGCCCTCCAGGAGGAATTTGACACCCGTGGCGTAAATGATTCAGCCTACATTTTCAATTGACCCTTTGCAAAGACACCCCCCCCCCCCCCTTAGTAACTGTTGCTATGTCCAACAAGCCATGGCGCTCTCAGGCCACACATCATGTTCTCACGCAGTGAAAAATACATCGCGAGGGAAAAAGGAAACTGACAACACAAGACAGAGCAGGTTAATTCTGTAATGAAAAAAGTTTCAGCTTTTAAAAATTATTTTAAAATTCATTTTTTTTAAATATTCAAATAATAAATACTGTTTTGTGGCTCTTGATGGATCGCTGTAGTGCCTCAGTTCAAGCGGCACATAAATGATCATCTTTTCATATTAGTTAAAGCACGAAATAAACATGAATGAACATCAGAAGGTATTTCATTTCAACTGCGGAAAGATGTCAAAACACACCATTTTTCACGTTCAAGACCGCCAAAGTTAATTTAGTCTCCTGTTTGATTGGTTGTCGGACAAAACGGTGGATTCAATTTCCCTTACGAAAATTAACCATGGTTTTACTACAAATTAAAACAAAAAAACATGGTTACTAGTTAAACCATGCAACCACAAATTAACCATAGTTTTGCTACACTATACAAAAGGTAATCAATGCGCCAAAAAACTGATGGCTGGAATTCCCTTCCTTCTTTGATTTGATTGGCCATCTTTATCATTTTGATATTGGCCAGTGCTGTCTGCTAAACATTTCACTTTTAAAAAATGTTATCATCCTAACAACAAATAAATGAAAGATGGCGCCAGTTGCGTCTGTAAGAGAAACGAGAGAAAGCGAGTCCACATAACTAAGATACAAGAGACATGAAAGTATCGCTGGTTTCAGGTCTGTGGAAGAGTATTCTCAGCCTCAGACGTCACGCCCACAGACCGCTGGCTGAACGTCTGATGCATATGACACACAAAAGTGGAAACACTTCAGGAGTTTTTAAGTCATCATCGGATTGGTTGAATTATACAGGATTTCCGGGAGACATGTGTGTCGCGTTCTTTACCGTTCCGCCTGGAAACAAAGATGCCGTGGCGCCAAACCCCCTCACGAAAGAAGAAAGCCGTCAAGTTTACAACTGTGATGACGAGTGCTTATCAGGGTCAAATAAATGCTGGATTTTCAAAAGTATGTGAAATATTTAAAGTTCGCGGCATAGAATCTTTAAAATACGTCCGAGAGTTTTACACACCAGTCTGTTATAGGACTGGTGTGTAAAGTCCTATAAAAATAAAAGCAGCGATGGATTCCAGACCTTCAGCCGTCAGTCTGAAGGTCTGGCTATGCGCGACTAGTGGAAGAGCGGCATGATAGGCCTAATGTTGGCATGACAACAGCGAATATTATCTGACTGCTGAGAATATCTGACTGCTGGACGGTGTGATAATTTCCACATAATGTTAGCAAATAAATTGAACTGATTTTTAAAATGTATTTTGTCTAGATTTTTTCCCCCATGTTTTAATAATCATCAAACAATGCAAAAGTAAGAAAATCTTCTGACTCGGTTTTATTTCAACACAAAAAGGTATATTGTCTTGTTAATGTCTTAAACTTACAACTCATAAAACTGGGGTAAAAGCACTTTTCCCTTAATTCTGTAATAACAAACATGAAACCTATTGCTTGTAATCTAACTTCCCTGAGCTTTGGCTCCTTTAGTACGATAATAAACACCTTTTTATGAAGTAAATCATTCCATATGCTCAGCTCTTCTGATCTCAGCATGGCAATGAGAGCACATCAGGCCACACCCAAGTCAAATGAGATAGGACACGCTGTGTTAGAATTAGAATGTGATAAAATGTACCTGAAAAATGAATCATAATAAAATCTACATCTACACAAAACACATTTCCAGTACAACATTCCACCTTTTAAACTTTGTACAGGTTGGGTAATAGGAAAAAGCATTGTTTTTATTGAATAGGCTATACAGAGAGAGCTGGCCCATAACCCACCTGTTTCAGCTGTTTTTGCAGTCAATTGCAATCAGTGTATCTCTACACTTTCCTGTCCTGGGAAAGTAGCCGCTGGTGGAACATTCTCTGCTATTTGTGTAGGTCAAAAAGGAATGACTCTTGGGACTTGCTGTGTTCCAGTTTTGTTACGCATGCTAAAACTATGTTCAAAAAGGGAAATGTTCTACTAAAAGGAGGAAAGAAATACATATCCTCTGTACCCTTGAACACAGTCCACTGTAACAGTAGTTTAACTCTCTTGTTGTATTCATTCTACCGAGGTGAAGGGCTACAAAGACACAGGCACGCAATAACTATTTTGAATAGTTTAATGAAGATAAATCACATGATCAGTTCACCAAGATGTTAACTCTCATTTTTAGAGAAGAATGTTTCAGAGAGAAGCTTTTAAAATAGACAGTCCAGTATACAGTTAAATATATCATCCTTGTTTATTAATCTCCAGAGATTAACAATGGCCAGAAACATATGAACAACAAATCATAAACAGACTCTACATAATTTAATTGCTGTGAAAAATACTTTCGTTGTTGCTTCTTAAGGAGTGCTTTATCCTTTTGATTAATAGCCAAAATCTTATGAAATGTGAATAGTTAAACCATTATTAACACTTTATCAGGTTTTGAGACATGTTAACAAATATGTTGGCCTAAGGGTTTCAAAAAGACTATGCTAGCAGGCAAACTAAATGGGAAAGTGGTTAATTTGGGGATTTCTTGGATATTTTTATAGATGTGACATTTTTAACTGTTCAGAACCTCGTCATATTATTCGTTAGAAGGTGTGGCCTAATCATCTCACACCTTGTATTATGTGATCTCTTTCATAGTATACACACCTTACTGTGAACGTTAAATCTCTGGCCTAGATTTTTTGAAACGGTTGACACATGCATTTTGATTAAGCCTATGTTAAAACAGCAGGGATCAACAAACCACAACTCAGCTGAAGGCAAATAAAAACAACTTTATTCAAAGCACCATAAAGACTGATAATAAATGCATTTTAAATTGGTCAGCACGCATTTGCTTTGGTGTCAAAAATAAGAGATTTTCAGTAGAGAAATAACATTTCACTTTGGCTTTTTGCTCATTGAACTGAGCCTGGCATCTTCAAATCCAGATTGGATAACTTCATGCCTCCTTCACATATGTCCTCACAGCCACCACATCACCCATTATGCATTTCTGCCAAAAGAAAAATATGGTTATAAAATGAACAGAGAAACCACTCAAATAATAGGAAAACAAACTATTCTGTACATTTAGCCAGAATTTATAACACAGAAAAATTGTTAACCATCATTACTTTGCATTATTCTAAACTATTCCCATTTATATTGGACTACCCTACAAACTTTAAAATTATTACATTTGAAAAATCCATTTAAAATTAAAAATAAGTCATATTCACATTCAGTTAAACATCCATCCCCACTTTTGTGTTTATTTATTATTTATTTTTGGACCAGTGTATTTCCATTAGGTATTGCACTAACAAAGAGCAAATTCTAGTAGAAGAAATATTTTAGAATTGAGAAAAAAAGTTAAAAAGTATATTCAATATAGTGGCTTCCATTACCTTTCTGCCCCCAGATATCACCATTTAAAAAATGTAATATTTCCAGTTTTTCCTGAATGATTATATATGGAAATATGATAACCAAAGCTAATAATAATAATAATTATTCTAAATGTAAAATATAATACTATATTATATTTAATAATAATGTTTAATTGTATTACAATTTTCATAAAAGTGCAAACTGTAATTTCTATAGAATTATTTTCAATATTTATATTCCTGTGAATATTGTGAATATACATAGTTCAACAACCATTTTGAAACTGCATTTGCAATGATCTTATATTATATTGCATTATATAATGTAATGACATTTGTATTATTATCAATATTATAACGTGTTTTTCATAAATAAAAGAGCGTCCTTACAGCTACTAATTTCCCATCGGTCACCTCCCTCTCTATCGTCGTCTCTTTGCCATCCCAGGTCTGTTTCTGCACAAGTTTGCCGTTCTCAAGAGTCACAACAGTCTGCAGATAAAGAGAAAGAAGAGCCCGTTAACTTCATATACGATAAACAGGTTCACACACCACCGCAAATATTCCGCCTATTCCATAACAAACCGTGGTCTTTCTATCATCCGCGGTGATCTCCTCGAATGACTCACTGAGTTTAAATTTGATCTCAGTAGTTTTGAAGGTGCTCTGCGACTTCATGCATATGAGCCCCTGATCATCCACACACAAGACCAAGCTGGGCTTGGTCCGGTTTCCCACCTGCCGAGTAGCGAACCCCACACCTGAAAAAAGACATGCACTTCTTTCATTCACGAAACACCTTTATATTAATGACAATCAACTGTATGATATTCAATGCATATGTTAAATCTAGAAAAAAAATGGTTTAAACTTTTCTTTTGATTTTAGCAAACTGGAAATATTTGCAAGTTACTAAATAATGAAGAATCATACCTAGAGCCTTCATGTACTCGTCAAAGTTATCACTGGTGGTCATCTTCCATGTTCCCACGAATTTGTCAACCATTTTTCCGGATGATGATGATGTTCCCGTCACTCAAGCAACAGCTCAAAGCTCAGATTTATTCTGATCTGATCTGATCGAATGACTGCGGGCTTTTTCAACAGCTCCTCCAGCACGTGCGTGTTGACACTAGCCAATCAGATGATCGAGAGTCACTGTGCGGAGTTCCTCAACCTCCCTCCTGCAAAAGCAACTCGAAACTGGGGAGAGGGTTCGCGTTTTTCGGACCACAAAAACGGTCAAATTACATTTACTGGGTCAGAGGACAGCAATCACAAAGATCATGTACATGGATAGACTGAATATTTTTAGAAAGACGTGTTTGACCAAATATGAAACGAAACCTTTCCTGACTGAAGAGATGACATTTCCTCAGTGGCTGACTGCACACACAAGACGTATTTTTACTTTAATAACTACGTAATAACTTGCTTACAACCACTGATATAGACAAAACAACTCTGAACTTTAGACATTTTGTAGGCAATATGTTAATATGCTAATTCACAGGCATATTTACAACTGGTTATAGAACATGAAAACAAAACTCAAAATCGAATAAATCAGTCCTGCCTCAAACACTTTGCATATATGGTTACATCCAGAATGTAATAATAACATGTTATTTACTGGATACTGTCTAGTATACACCGTATACTATTCTTTAAAATGACTATGTGTTTAATAACATACCTGTACCTCCCCTTTCAGTATTTTGTAGGTTTTAGAAAATGATACAACACTTAATGTCATGCATTAATTACCTGCATGTGATGTAAAAATAGCCTACAGATTTGTTTGGTCAATCAGATTCACATTTCCACACGTCATAATGGGACAGTGTGCAAGTAGAGACTTCCCTGCGTCTGAATACAGAGGCCTGTTAATTTACTTCAAAAGTCCAACCAAACTGTAGAGGACAAAGTGAGAGTCAACTCAAAGACATGACAGATCATTTTATTAACACATCCACAGACATATAAATACAAAAAAACTAGACTACTTTTTGTCTCCTGCTTTAGCTTGAGGTCTTTAGCACTGCATCGGGTCTGTAAGGCTGAGAGCAATTCTTGTGTGGTTAGTTTGGATCCCTTCATCAGCAGCCTCTCTCCATCCACTGCAAAAGACCACAATGACATGCATTATACAATGACACTACGCCGTACGCTCCTTTGCAAAATTGGAGTTACAGTTCAGTCACTCACAAAATGTGATGTCAATCGTAGGCTCTGATCGGTCATGCTTTACATCTGTGATAACTTCACAGTTCATATTTGTGGCTCTGGCTTTTTCAGACCCCACCACAATGAGAAACTCTCTGCAGGAAGGAAGCAGACCAAAGATATGCCAGAGATGTGATGGATTTATGCTTTTAATTATACCTTCATAAATTAACATTTCATTCATGCAACAAACACTTGAGGGATGAGAACCACTGTCGTGACAGCTCACAATAAATGTCATTGTCATCAAAAACTGATTAAAGAGTCATTTGTGACCCTGGACCACAAAACCAGTCATAAGTAGCACGGGTATATTTGTAGCAATAGCCAAAAATACATGGTATGGGTCAAAATTTGATCTATTTTTTTATGCCAAAAATCATTAGGATATTAAGTAAAGATTGTGTTCCATGAAGATATTTAGTAAATTTCCTACCGTAAATATATCAAAACTTAATTTTTTATTAGTAATATGCATTGCTAAAAACTTAATTTGGACAACTCTAAAGGACGATTTTCTCAATATTTAGATTTTTTTTTTTTGCACCCTCAGATTCCAGATTTTCAAATAGTTTTATCTCGGACAAATATTGTCCTAACAAACCATACATCAATGGAAAGCTTATTTATAAATCTCAATTTCGAAAAATCGACACTTAAGACTGGTTTTGTGGTCCAGGGTCATATTTAGGACAGCTTTTCCCAAACTTTTAAAAATAATTTAATGAGAGATGATTTTACTGACATAACTGCACACTAAATCACCATTCAGACCCAGAAAAATACATTTGGAATTGCTATGGATCCTGCTTCAGATATTATGCATGTTTAGAAAAAAAGTACAGTATAAACTGTGTGCCATATATTTTCCATAGTAGAGTAAGTAAAACATTTTCCATGATAAGCATATCAAACATTAGTATGCTACGTGACTTCATCGCGGTGTATATCATTTTCAATACAATTTGCCAACTGTGCACAGTATATGCTGCAAGAATAGCACGAAAATACTAGTCAGATCATGGTAGTTGTACAAGATCAGTTTGACAGCCTGCTGCAATCACCGGTATAGACTGAGAGCGGCGCCAGGCATTCACAGGAAAACACCAAGTAGTGAAAGCTAGGTACTCATCAAGATCTACTATGCTGCCATTTATTCGCTGTCATAAGCACGTTCATAGACCGTTTAGCAATCAATCTGCGTATTATCGCACATACTCTGCGTATGCTAACGTTACTAGTGCACTTTGGTGCTCCGATGATAAATGTCGAGCGTAGAGAACAGTCCAGCAGTGGCGAGTGCTGCTGTGAACGCTGAAACTAAATGTCTATGAACTGAGAAACACATCGAAATAAGTATAATTAGCATCATATACTCCGTTCCTATGACCGCTATTACTGAAGGACAGCCCAGCTCCTGAAGTCATGCACAATATTTAACTTGCCAGACAGAGCTGTTCGTCGAGGTATGCACAGCATTCTTACCTTGTGGAGCGGACATTAGATTCAAATGGGCTAAACTGTACAATAATCTTCTTAACCGTCTTTAACACTACTGCTCCCCTGGACGCTGCCATCTTTCCCTACATGACCTTTCACCTGCTGATAACGTATGCAGCCGGGCTGTCAACGTAAGATATGAAAGCGTTAAACAAGTGCGAATTAAAATAAATAAAATGTGCAATAAAAACTATGAAAATATTCGAAAGCATTGTTTTAAAGGGGAATATGTTTTCACCGAAGCAACTGATTTCCCCCCCAAGCAGAAGCAATTTTAAGCTCAAAAAGACTCTTTCACATTTATTTATTTATTTTAAATTCTTATGCCAATATTTATACAAATATTTCATATATTCACTGTTACCAAATAAATAGTTTTTTTCTCAAGCAACATACAAACAATTTCAAGCTCAAAAAGACTATGAGCCCATGCTTTCACGTATTTTATTTATTTATTTATACATTCATTCATTCGTAGATTGTCAATATTTATAAAAATATTTCATATTATTTTCATCGAAGCAATTGTTTTTTTCCCCAAGCAGAACATTATTCATTCGTTCATTCTCATATTATGTCAATATTTATAAAAAATAATTCATTGATAAAATATAATTTTAATTAAGTATCTGTACTTTTCTTTTAAAAGCAGCTGTGCCTGTTACATCAAATTGATTTAATTCAATTAAATCTCTGGGATTCATTGTCATTAGTGTACTGAAATAAAAACAGTTGAAAATAAATATCGCAAAAAAACAAAAAAAAATTCATAAAAAACGTTATGAGTGTTTTACACGTTATGTGTATTTATTTTAGAGATCTGCGTGCAAAACATTACTGACAAAACATGAAACACATCCAGTAGATGGCGCAGGTGGATAGTGTGTGATTTAGTGAGCCACTCCAAGGTTACCTTCCACTTCATTTTCTGTTGAGTTCATTCAGTTTATTGCTATAGATATCATGCTATATCTTCCTTCACACACCCATGCATAATCTGTGGACAGTCATCAATGTTAATTTGTTAAAATGCATTTTCAAGAAGAAATCATGTAAATCATGTCATTTTATCAAAAATCAAACAAACTGCCCATAAGATGATTTCCATAACTTACACCCTACAGCCTTTGGCAACTATGTGTCATCGATAATCGCCTTTTATAAAACACACTCATATTATGACATTTTGTACACTCCCTTAATTCGAGATGTAAGAACAGAAACATGAAAGATTTGAAACTGAATGCCCTGCCTGTCCTGAAATTATTTATATAAGGAGTTTGAATACTCAATCTGACAAGCACAACAACATACTTGTAGCTATTTCTGACACAGATGTGTAGTTAAAGGTATATCACGCTGAAGAACATCTGAGCTGAGATCAATTTCAGAATACAGACATAAGCTGTATAAGCCCTCAAAACTGAAGTTATGAACATTATTAATATGCTCATATTACCATGAGTGTCCTCTGATCAGTTTTAACAGTTAAATGAACAGTATTTCAAAAACAAATTTAACAGAGATCATTTTGGTACATATATTAGTATACTTTTATATACAGACCTACATAACTCTGCTAGACCAATATAAATTATGCACATTATCATGCACAATATCAACGTTTGTGCCTCTGCCTTAGGGTTATTTATTATTGTGACACTTCTACAGCTAAATAAATGTGCACACTATTGAGAAATGTGCGTGTATCATCAGCACTGAGTCAACAAATCAATGTCACTCTTTTGAGGAACTAACAAATCGACTATTTCTCATGGTGCCAAAAATGTTTTGTCACTCACATATGCACTAGTGTTTCACTAAGGCCAGCTCTCATGCTTCTGATGACCAAAGTGTTTTTTTCCTGAACAACTAAGCGCTGGTCGCACATTAGGACTATATTTAGACATGAGCTTGAAGGGTGAACTTCCTACCAAGCCCTTTCTAAAAACAAGTTACTGAAACAATGACAATGAATACTCCTGCCACCATTTAATCCAAAATAAAGAAAGCTACAAGCACTGAAGCACAAACAATAAGGCAGAACACTCAAGGGAGGGGTCAGCATTTTATAATGCATGTTAAAAGTTATTTTGGTATTGCTGTCATTGCTTCTTGTTCTAAGTATAATTTTGGATGCTCCCCAGGAAGTCAGACACCAAGCATTGTGTACTGTGTATAGAAAGCAGGCACTGAATGAAGAATGTATTATTATTATTATTATTTCTATTATTGTTGTTATTATTATCCTATAATCCTGTACTATCCTGCAATTCTACATATTCATTTTGAATTGGTCAAATATATTGTTTATTTATCATATAAAACACAATTAGCAACAAACTACAATTTTAAGTTACAATATTAAGTTTGCTTAAATTAAAGAATGTTCAGGTAAATGTTTCTCTGTTCTTCTCACATAAATCTCACATATTTTAAGTCAAGTTAAAATGTAATGTACAAATAAATGACTTTGAGTATATATCAATAAAGATTATTTTAATGGCCTTTCAGTAAGCATCATAATTAAGTATGAAAATCGCGATTAATCGCATACAAAATAAAAGTAATAATATATGTGTATGTTCTGTGTAATTTTATTATGTATATATATGAATACACAGTATATATTTTGACAATATTTACATGTATTTACATGTCTATATATTATATTCATATAATTTATATTATAAATAAATATACTTAATAGATAAACAAAAACATATTTTCCTTAAATATATACATGCACGTGTATGTATTTATATATACATGATAAATATACACAGCACACATACATTATGTAAACAAAAACTTTTATTTTGGATGTGATTAATCGCGATTAATCGTTTGACAGCACTAATGCAAATACATTAATATGGAACTATAAACATTATTAAAGGCCTAGCTTAAACAAATAGTTCACCCAAAAATCTAAATTTGCTGAAAATTTACTCACTCTCACGTCATCCAAGATGTAAATGAGTTTGTTTCTTCATCAGAACAGATCTGGAGAAATCTAGCGTTACATCACTTGCTCACCAAAGGATCCTCTGCAGTGAATGGGTGCCGTCAGAATGAGAGTCCAAACAGCTGATAAAAACATCACAGTAATCCACAAGTAATGTACACGACTTCACACAAGTAATGTCCATCAGTTAACATCTATTTGTAAGAAACAAATCCATCAAGATGTTTTTAACTGTTTCTTCTGACCAAAATATGAACCCTTTAATATTGCATGCAGTGAAAAACTTGTTTAATCTGAATAAGGAGAGAAAAATGCACTAAACAGGTTCTAAACAAATATGGGGATGACTTTCTCACTGAAGGAAGTGTTATTATGAATTATGAACTCATATTTTAGCCAGAAGCAACAGTTTTAATGGATTATTGTAATGTTTTTCATCAGCTGTTTGGACTCTCATTCTGATGGCACCCATAAGAGAATCATTGTTGGGCAAGTTATGTGATGCAAAATTTCTCCAAATTCACTCCGAAAATAGAAACTAAGCCAACTGCTTCTTGGAAGGCCCAAGGTTGAGTAACTTATAAGGACATTTCCTCTGTTGGGTCAACTATTCCTGTAAAATGCACCACTTAATTTGAAAAAATGCTGAGAAGGGTTAACGATCCCTGCTCTAAAACACCTTAAAACATAAAATATTGTTATTTTAAAACATAGCCCTATTTATTAATTTTCACATGCCATCCACACAGCACAAATGAAAGCAGCCACCTAAACACACCCACTGTCGCTGCTTTGTTGCGGTAGCCACATCCGAGCAGAACTACAGCTCCCGTGACACACTGCGCCGCTGCAATCGGTCTCTCCACCCCTCTGCATCTGTGAAGAGTAGCGGAGGACCGCGGCCACAGAATCACAGCAGCACCGGACCGGTGTGGTGTGGTGTGGTGTGTGTGTGTGGTACACATCGCAGTGCGCACTGCAGCTCAGCCTCACTGGCACTGTCCTCTGTGATCGTTTGTAAACACGGCGTGTTGTTTGAGTGCTGATGTGAGTCCGCCGAACCTGCGCTGATCATATAAACTCGAGAGCGGAGAAACAGCTGATCCACGCACGGATGGTCGTCTGAGGTAAGTGGTCCTTTGATATCAGCCCACCCGAACATTACATGACTGGAAAAGTTGCGCGGAGAGAGACATATCTGTAATCAGCATGAGCCCGTTAGGACTGTGAACTTCTCTCATGTATATTGTGTGGCGCGCGTGAGAGAGGACAGACGGACACTGTATCTGAGCGCTGCTTATTTATACGACAAATTCCCAGCATACCGACTGAGGGAAAAGTGGAATGTAACGGAATGGTATTGATGGTGTGAGTAAGTCTGGATAATTAGGTATCAGAGTTTTAAACATGTTCTTACATAGACGCGAGTCATCTGTTGATTTCTCAGTTGTGCTCCACGAAACATGGAATATTTAAACACAACTAACATGTGATTTACCTTAAACAAGAATTAATCCAACATATAAACAATATAAAGACAGTGAGATCCGTAGTTCCATACATGGAATCTTCTCTTACCTATGCATATAAAAATGATTTGTTCATATTTGAGATACTGTATGAACATACTTTTTTATTATCATTTTGATTTAATGGCTCTAAATAGTACTAAAGTACTAAATACCTTTCAATATATGAGTGTATGTTTCAAAAAAGTTTTTCGAGGTAATTATAAAAAACTGTTTTATATCGTACAATTTTTAGACTAATTTTTAAAATTATTGTTATTTTTTTTTATCTTATTTAATATTATTATTATTATTAATCCTGTAGCGTTGCTTAGTTTTATGTGACCAGAATGGGGCATTTCAAAAAAGGTAATAAAATATGGAATTAAAAATCAAATACAATATTGACACCCAGGTGTAAATGAGTTTCTTTTTTTTTTAATTATTATTTATATTTTTATGATGTTTAAATAAATGTAAATAATTATAAAAGAATATACCAAACTTAAAAAGACTATTAAAGAAAATGAGAAAAGCACCCCCCCCAAAAAAAAAAAAAAAATATATATATATATATATATACAGCATATATAAAGCCCCACAAAGTGTCAAAATGACCTTGAACATGTTCATTGTTCATCAGAAGTATATTCAAGTAATTTTTAGCCTAGTCAAGACAAATGAGCATCACGTCATACTGTATTTATACTTTTATGATTTGATCAAAAGATGACCTTTGATTTGTGTAATAAGTAATAAGTAATTTGTAAATAAAATTGCAAACATATATGAATACATTTGCTAAGGAAACAAGCACTGGACATTTTAGTCTTCTTCCACTTTATCTTAAACAAATAGAGAGATCTTTTTTTCCGCATGCTCACTTTATACAACTGATCTTTAACCTTTAAATTTCCTGATCAGAATAGTGCTAAAGGTAAGGCCCACGAGATGACAAAGGCTAAACACATATCACAGATAACTCATTATTACATAGATTATCTGGCAGATGGTTATCTGCAAGTCTGTAAATATCAGTGCACTGTAAATGTACCCTCTCAGCACAAAATAAAGCCCATTGCGACATAAAAGTGGAATGACAGATATGAATGCAAACAGCGCAGCAGATTTAAGTATCACAATGTATTGTTTAAATCCATCAGTTTCCCAGCATCTAAGAGACATCTAGACACAAAAACAGTTGGATTGAGGTCAAACACTCGGGACAGAAGCCCTGCCTCACATGTTTATTAGACAGATAGTGTTTTCCTGGTTGGCTGAGCGTAGCTTCAGGCTCCGTTCCACTGCTGGCACTCTCAGCTCTGCAGCAGTGGCAGGTTTTACTCTCTGTCTGCACCTCTCCTTTACACTGGAGGTTCTCCAGACTGATTATTGTATAGCAGAATTCATGCTTTGGCACAACAAAGCAATGTCAGAAACATTTTTATTGTTGGAACTTTGGACTCTGTTCTGGCCTTGGAGCTGTTTCTCAAAACTAATGCAAGTGAGCAGAAGTGGAAAAAAGGCTTTTAAATTCAGGATATGTCGGTTAGCATGGCTCTGGTGCTTCATGAAGTTTTGCTCATAAATGTCAAAAGAAAAGGTGGGAGTAAAAGAGAGTGAAGTTTCCCTCAAAGTGTTTGAATCTTAAATGGAACAGAACTATTTGAGCTGTGAAGTCTGAAGCTGTTTTTACTATTGAGAAACATTTGATTGGATTCATGGATGTTTCTACAGCTGTGGCTCTATTTTGTTGGGGGTTGTGCTAAATCCTGTCAAATGGGGCTTTTGGGATACAATGGGGATACCGTGATCTAATGGAATATAATCCCCAATGCGTAAATGCATATTCTGTACATTATCATTGAGCTTAAAGGAATTGTTCACCTAAAAATGAATAATTGCTAAAAAATTACTTTTTCCTCAGGTCATCTAAGATGTAGATGAGTTTGTTCTTCATCTGAACAGATCTGGAGAAATTTAGCAGTACATCACTTTCTCACAAATGGATCCTCTGCAGTGAATGGGTGCCGTCAGAATGAGAGTCCAAACAGCTGATAAAAACATCACAGTAATCCACACAACTCCAGTCCAATTAATGTGTGTGTAAGAAACAAATCCATCATTAAAATGTTTTCAACTTCAAACCGTTGTTTCGATCTATAATATGAATCCTCTATGCATTGCTTTCTCGTGTCAGAAAGTTGTCTCATTTGAATCAGAAGAGAAAGTGAAAACAGTCCAAAAAAATATGTTGGTGGATTTTGATGTAAGAAGACAACATTGGATGAACATTTTCACTGGAGGAAGCGTTATTATGGACTAGTATTTTGGCCAGAAGTGAGAATTTAAAGTTAAAACGCCTTAATGATGAATTCTTAAAAAACATGCAGCTTTTCACTTCACAAGATGTTAACTGATGGACTGGAGTCATGTGGATTACTGTGATGTTTTTATCAGCTGTTTGGACTCTCGCTCTGACGGCACCCATTCACTGCAGAGGATCAATTGGTGAGCAAATGATGTAACGTTAAAATTCTCCAAATCTGTTCTGATGAAGAAACAAACTCATCTACATCTTGGATGGCCTGAAGATGAGTAAATTTTCAGCAAATGTTAATTTTTGGGTGAACTATTTGTTTAATGTTATTGTTCAGCGCTCGTTGCTAAGATACACAGCAGGAGATGAGATGTGATGTTCAGTGTGAGTAAATTGAATTAAACCATTGTTCTGCTAATGATCATTAATTAACAAAGAACCAGGATGCAAACATCTGAGCTGCTTTGATTCAGTGATTGTAGAGAACATACTCATGCAGGTAGGTCAGTGATGGGAATGTCAGTGACCCAAGTATATTTGTAGTCAAGGAAACAGGAAGCACTAGAATTCAGCATTTCGCACATGAAAGTATCGAGAAAATGTTTGTAGACTGAAACACTTTGAAATCCTCTCAAAATAATGGATGTTTTGTTCATTCACTTATCACGCGAGAACTGTTGGTTAATGTTGTCTGTTGTCAAACAGATTTTGTCAGGGCTGTTAAAAGCTCATGACAAAATCATCATGGCAGACAAATGTTATGTAATACTAAAGTTGCTTTGACTCAAATGTGCACACGACTATGCACATGATAAAGGCTTATTCAAGAACTATCATCAGATTCCTGATGATAATGTTTCTGAGAACAGCACACCAACAAGATCTGAAATGATTCCTCGAGTTACAAGATATCCTTGATGAAATGTTTTAATGACACAGTTTTGCCTCCTAAATTACCCCATAGCAATTCTGAAACACAGAGGATGAGTATTCAAGCACTAAATAAATGAAAGTATATTCATAGTTTCACATTAACTGGGTTATTCTTCATAAGGGGAACTTTCCTGTACACTATGAGGATTAAAAAAAAAATATTCTAGTTCTAAATCGATTTCAGCTATGTTGTGTGTTGTTTTAATCACGTTTAAGAGTGTTGAAAGGGTTTAGCTTCCATTTTATATTCATAAAAAATGTAAAAGAAATGTACTTTTTTAATTTTCTTAACTTTTTTCTTGTGAATAATCACAGTACCAAAAACTGCTGTTGCTTACCATCATGGCAAGCATTTTAGAGAACTATTGAGTTTCTATAAAACAGTTTGGATAGTTCTGATAGGAAATGAGAAGTGATGAGGGCAGCAGAGTGACAGTTCGAACATGGGAAATATCATCGCTTTTAAGATTTTTACATGATCTCAGAGCAGCTTTATTAGATTGCCCAATCAATTAGTATTGAAGTGTTTTTCTTCAAATTCGTTTTAATTATGCACATTTACAATTTAAAACATTTAAACTTGTTTGCTTCTATAAAACTGAAAATGTCATTAACATCACATGTCATTTTCATTACAATCACAGATTCTTTTTGTATAATTTGTTATACTGTGGAATCAGATTTGTATTCGAAATGACACTGCATCAGATCTTTATTTCAGGACATGTGACTTCCAGGAAGTGTTTCTGAAAAGTAGTTTTTTTTCTAGATTTAAAGTCAAAAGTGCTTCTAATTGAAGAATCACCCTGCACAGCAAATCTAACTGGCTTAGTGAAACATTTATTGAACATGTTTTAATTGACCCAAGAAGACACATGAGGGATAAGTGATGGTTATTGCTGTTTGTCATGTAATATTGTAGTGCAATGTTGTCTAGATATAATTTTATTTTCTAGATCGTGAAATAGCAAAAGTGTAAGGCCATTGTGACTTTTTGTACAAATTTCTATTGCAGGTGTGTAACATACATTACTATTAGAGAGACTTTGCAAGTTTTTCCATGTGAAGAACTGCAATGTCTGCATGACACACCAATCTAAAACTCATTAATGACACATAAAACATTAAATTATGGGAAGCCGCTGTAGTTGGTTGTTTCACTCCTGAATCACCAAATGGATTTGGCCAATTTCCCTTGCATGTTGTGTCGATAAGTTGTAACTCAGGAATGTCGATTCTCCACTTCGATCTGTTTTTTTACGTTAAGCTGACAGCGTTAATTGTCATCGGACATGTTTGGCCAGTCTCAGACATAACAGGGCTTGTCTGATCTTGTCGCTCTCTGTTATCGAACTAGGGGGCAATTGCAATTTTCTCAGGATAACAGGGAGGTACGTTTGATTGTTGTTTTGTTGACTGCACTCACTCGCTCTATGCCGCTCAAATAGAAATTGCTTCCTGCTGAGGAAGTGTCTGACTCTTTCACGTAAACAGAGCAAATTTAATTAAACCAAATTATCAGAGTGGTGCTGGGAAATCAAAGGCTTCTGGAGAGCGTGCATAATGTGCCACATCAAGCTCACCCTGCGTGTCATTTGCCTCGGTCCCCTAGTGTGTGGTCATGCTGCAGATAACTGGACTATTAGAATAATGTCACAACCACTCATGACTTCAGTCAGCTGTATTACAAAGCCACAGGCAATCATGGATTATATGCAGTGTTGGGAAGGTTACTTTGAAAATGTAATAGGTTACAGATTACAAGTTACCCTATTTAAAATGTAATAGTAGTGTAACTTTTTCAATTACTTTATAAAAGTAATGTAACTGATTACTTTTGATTACTTTTTGATTACTTTCCTAAATTTCTAATAAATGTTTTCAACTGTTAATCATTTTCAAACATTTACACCATGGAGGGTTAACCTTAGTATTCAGCACTGATACCTGTTAGACTTTAAAAACCCTTCATCACTTGGTTTAACATGATAAAATTTGAACACATCCACCAAAATCAGACTTTAGTACAGCCTTTTACTTTGGAGAAATTT
>JALXFT010003549.1:0-71973 GCA_023376895.1 Aspiorhynchus laticeps | reverse complement strand
AATCATTCATAATAATAACTGGGGTGTGTATTAATAAAGTAAATATGGTCAACTTCACATTTCATATTGACTTATAGTTCATTTATAATTCAATCAAAAATGAAAATTTAGCATTACATAATTTGCTCACCATGTGTTTAACTTTAAACAATCACTTCTGGCAATCACACATTAAAATCCATCAACATATGCGTTTAGAACAGTTTTGAAGTGTTTTTGCTTGTAAACAGTGCTTAATCTGTGCATATTTCTCTTCTGATTCAAACTAGATTTTCACTTCACAAGACGTTAATTGATGACTGAAATCATGTGGATTATTGTGATGTTTTTTATTTTTATTTTTATCGGCTCTCATTCTGACAGCACCCATGCACTCCATTGGTGAGCAAGTGATGTAAAGCTTAATTTCTCCAAATTTGTTTTGATGAAAAAAAAAAACGACACAAACAACACCAAAAACTCATTAACATCTTGGATGGCCTGAAAAGTGAGCAAATTTTCATTTTGGGTGAACTATTCCTTCAAAAACACACAAAACAACACTTCTTTCATGTGAGGACTTTCTCATGTTTTTCCTCACACATGGCAAACATATGAGTGACCCCATGCATCCCTTTCTCTTCCTTCTCAACCTTTAGTCCTCTTTTTTTCCGCTCGGGCTCTAAATGAACTAGCTCTCACTCCCTGAGCGTTTCACTGTTTCCACAGCAGGTTGCCTATCAGACAGTGTGTGCTCCATGACCCGCTCTCTGTAAGCCCAAACCACCAATCACAGCTTTCTTGTTACATCTCTGTGAATCTGTCATCCTATTCTCTATTCTCCCTGTTGTCCCGATGATGACACCTTCAACTGAGGTGTGGTGACCTCTGCAGACCTAAACTTTACTGCAGTTTCTAATGAGGGGCTTCTCTCCTTTCTCTCTCTCTCAAGATTTTTGAGCTCATCTTTGATCTGAAGTACTGAATATTATTTCTATTTCAAATAAATATTGTTCTTTTCTTTGATGAAGTTTCTATTCATTAATGAATCCTAAAAAAAACTTGTATCACAGATCCTACAAAAATATTAATATTAATAATATTTCACAATAGTGTGGTTTCGCTGTATTTTTAATCAAATAAATGCAGCTTTTGTGAGATTTACTTTTACTTCAAAAATTCTGAAAACTCTTACTGACCCCAAACGTGTGAAACATTTGAAAAGAACAACATAAAATAGAGCAAAGCACTCGTTTAATGCATTTAGGGCCTGGTTACACTGAATTGTGGGTATTGTGAAAAATATGCAGATTTTTGAAATACCACCCGCAAAATGGCATGACTATTTAGTAAATTCACCCTCAGTAATCTAAGAAACAATTGTGTTAGTGATAGAAAGAAAAGGCCTGTTTTAGGGCATATTTTGGCTGTCTCTTTGTTGAATAAATGTTTGACCTTCAGTTAAACACAATGAAACACAATGTGGGAAAGAACTCTGTAAAGCACAGAAAAACATCAAAAGAGAAAAAGCAACCTAGTGCCACACAGACCCAGGACTGTTTGTGTTTCAAGGAAAAAAACTTATTTGATAAGAGTAGGAAAAACAATGTGCTCATTAAACAGAACCAATAAATATAATCTTTTATCAGCATTCAAAACACTTTCACACATGTTATTAGTGGCCGACTATTTTCAAATAAAGGCCAAATCTCTTTCCTTTAAGCAACTCTATTGTATGAACGGATATTGACTTTACACAATCTCTCTAATGCACAAAGCTGGTCTCAATACAGAGTAAAAGAAAGACAGAGAGACAAAATACAAACCAGAGAAAGACAAATTAGATAAAACAGACAACAGGCCAAATCCAAACTATTAAATCCAATAAGCCCAAACCCCTGTCACTAGATGTAAATATTAGAACACATGGTGTTACAAACAGGTGTTTAGCAGTCAGGAAGACTGTGTGCCTGTGTGTGTGTGTGTAGGTCTTCATGCTAGAATGGGGCTCTCTAGAAAGCTCAGTGGACCCTGAAACACTCAGTGGCCCCAAAGCAATCATCATAGAGAAAAAAGACCCCCAACATTACAAACTCCTGAGCCCAGTAACCCTGAGAAGAGCCACGGGCTGCAAGACCTCCATGAAGGAACTGGGCATCTCCTTCCATCTCGCCTGAACAGAAAGCAGAGAGAGGGAGTGCGAAGAAAAGTCAAGGAAAAACAGAATGGATCCAAAAATAATGGTGAGGGAAATGAGGGGATGAGAGATGAAGAGATGAAAGGAAAGACAGAAGGTGTGCTGAGTGAAGCTGTGAGCCATGGGATGTGGTTTCAAACGTCTGAATCAAAGAAAGTAAGAGAAAGCAATGTTAACCAAGCAAGAAGGAATGACATCTCCAGACAGCAGTAATACAGTCCAGCTTTACCTATCTTCCTAACACCTTCCATCTGGCCATATTTCAACTCTCAGTGTAACTGGTTTCATCATGACAGTATCCTGTCACAGAATGTGTTCTTAAAGTGAAAGTTCACCTAAAAATGAAACTTCTGTCATCATATCCTCACCCTCGTGTTATTCCAAAACCTGTATGACTTACTTTCTTATCTGGGACAGAAAAGGAGAAAAGATGTTCACCACAGAAGCAGCAGCAATGTCCAATTAATAAGTGAATTATTTGTTCGAATCTAATTTTTTTCGAATGAATCGGTTTGTCCAGTTCATAAAACTGGCCTGAATGATTCATTCACAAAATGCACCATTGACTCAATGATTCATTCGCAGTAGTTACAGCTCACTGGAAGTCTGTCTCTCACACAGAGCTATCACATATCTTCAGAAGACTTGAAATACAGTACACACTAGTCAAGTAGATCACTTTCATGGTGTTTTGCCTCTTTTTTGAAGCTTAAACACTACAGTCCCGTTCATTGTAATTGCATGGAAAAGCGCAACCAGCTAAGTCTGGAAGAAAGAAATTCAAACAGATTTGCAGCAACCTGGTGGTAAGTAAAGCATGACAATGATTACATCGTTGACATTCTGGAGTTAACTATCCCTTTAATAAAAGTAGTGCTCTATTTCTCTCTCATAGACTCTGACTAGCACTAGTATTTGCCATCAAGATCAGATGGCACGCATGGATTGTGGTGCAGCAGGGCTGTGGAGCGCTGCCAAGCGGTATGTCTGTGATGTGGTCATGCACTGCTTATCCGAAAGCCCTAACAAAAACAAGCACGTAACTCATATTTCTCTGAAACGGGTGCTACGGTATCCCTGCTAATTAGCAGCATTCGAAACTAATCTACAGAAATGCTTTAAAACTAACAAGCATAAAATAGAGAAACGCGCAAATTCACCCATGAATTCCTTTCCAACATAAACACATTTCCAAATATGCCATCTTTTATTTTCCATTACAAACTCCACAATCAGTCCAGCATTATTGTCAGGTATTTCACCTCAAGACTGTACATTTGAAAAGTTAATATGAGAGCTTGAATTACTTAAAAAACAGGATATTCTGTGACATTAAACAAGGAAAAACATCCTGAAAGAGAGCAAGATCTTGGTTTTCAGGGTCGTAAATGACAAAAACGCTCTAAAGTTTGAAGTAGCCATATACACTTTCAAAACAATTAACTTGCAGATGTCTATACACTCTCAGGAAAGGCCCAAAAGCTGTCACTAGGGTAATAGTGGTACCCTTTCAAAAGGTACTAATATGTAGACTTTAGATTATGATATGCACTCTTTAGGGGTAAATAAGGTACAAAAGTATAGCTTTTGAAAAGGTTTCATACTTTTGAAAAGGTTTCACACTTTCATACTTTTTTTTTCTGGGAGTGTAGTATCAAATGGGTTTCCTGTGCTGTTTTTCTACATGTCCCCTTTAAAGTGATAGTTCACCCAAAAATGAAAATTCTGTCATTACCCAGCAGGCACCAGACGTCTATGTAATGTCAGACAGACGTTGCATTTTGGTTGAAAATGAAAATCGGGTTGACGTCAATATTTGACGTCAATTTGACGTTGACTTAACGTTGGATTTTGGTTACACAACCTGAAAACATCAAAATCTCAATGTCAGCTGACGTCGGTATTGGACATCAATTTAACATTGACAGTAGACGTTGGATTTACATAGAATTTTGGTCACCCGACGTCGCAACCAAAATTTAACCAAATATAAACGTCTTATGACGTTGTGTGCCTGTTTTGTGCCTGCTGGGTAATTACTTACCCTCATGTCGTTCCAAACCCGTAAGACCTTTGTTCATCTTCAGAATACAAATTAAGATATTTTTGATAAAATCCGACGCATGCGTCATGGTACGGTCGTGAATGTGCATTGTAGACTGATATGAAAGAGAAAAAGTTGTTGAATAAATTTATTTTTGTTTTCTTTGCGCACACAACTTCAGTTAAACAATGAAACACAATGTGGGAAAGAACTCTGTAAAGCACAGAAAAACATCAAAAGAGAAAAAGCAACCTAGTGCCACACAGACCCAGGACTGTTTGTGTTTCAAGGAAAAAACTTATTTGATAAGAGTAGGAAAAACAATGTGCTCATTAAACAGAACCAATAAATATAATCTTTTATCAGCATTCAAAACACTTTCACACATGTTATTTGTGGCCGACTATTTTCAAATAAAGGCCAAATCTCTTTCCCTTAAGCAACTCTATTGTATGAACGGATATTGACTTTACACAATCTCTCCAATGCACAAAGCTGGTCTCAAATCAGAGTAAAAGAAAGACAGAGAGACAAAATACAAACCAGAGAAAGACAAATTAGATAAAACAGACAACAGGCCAAATCCAAACTATTAAATCCAATAAGCCCAAACCCCTGTCACTAGATGTAAATATTAGAACACATACTGTTACAAACAGGTGTATAGCAGTCAGGAAGACTGTGTGCCTGTGTGTGTGTGTGTGTGTGTAGGTCTTCATGCTAGAATGGGTCTCTCTAGAAAGCGCAGTGGACCCTGAAACACTCAGTGTCCCCAAAGCAATCATCATAGAGAAAAAAGACCCCCAACATTACAAACTCCTGAGCCCAGTAACCCTGAGAAGAGCCACGGGCTGCAAGACCTCCATGAAGGAACTGGGCGTCTCCTTCCATCTCGCCTGAACAGAAAGCAGAGAGAGAGAGAGCGAAGAAAAGTCAAGGAAAAACAGAATGGATCCAAAAATAATGGTGAGGGAAATGAGGGGATGAGAGATGAAGAGATGAAAGGAAAGACAGAAGGTGTGCTGAGTGAAGCTGTGAGCCATGGGATGTGGTTTCAAACGTCTGAATCAGAGAAAGTAAGACAAAGCAATGTTAACCAAGCAAGAAGGAATGACATCTCCAGACAGCAGTAATACAGTCCAGCTTTACCTATCTTCCTAACACCTTCCATCTGGCCATATTTCAACTCTCAGTGAAACTGGTTTCATCATGACAGTATCCTGTCACAGAATGTGTTCTTAAAGTGAAAGTTCACCAAAAAATGAAACTTCTGTCATCATATCCTCACCCTCGTGTTATTCCAAAACCTGTATGACTTACTTTCTTATCTAGGACACAAAAGGAGAAAAGATGTTCACCACAGAAGCAGCAGCAATGTCCAATTAATAAGTGAATTATTTGTTCGAATCTATTTTTTTTCGAATGAATCGGTTTGTCCAGTTCATAAAACTGGCCTGAATGATTCATTCACAAAATGCACCATTGACTCAATGATTCGTTCGCAGCAGTTACAGCTCACTGGAAGTCTGTCTCTCACACAGAGCTATCACATATCTTCAGAAGACTTGAAATACAGTACACACTAGTCAAGTAGATCACTTTCATGGTGTTTTGCCTCTTTTTTGAAGCTTAAACACTACAGTCCCCGTTCATTGTAATTGCATGGAAAAGCGCAACCAGCTAAGTCTGGAAGAAAGAAATTCAAACAGATTTGCAGCAACCTGGTGGTAAGTAAAGCATGACAATGATTACATCATTGACATTCTGGAGTTAACTATCCCTTTAATAAAAGTAGTGCTCTATTTCTCTCTCATAGACTCTGACTAGCACCAAGATCAGATGGCACGCATGGATTGTGGTGCAGCAGGGCTGTGGAGCGCTGCCAAGCGGTATGTCTGTGATGTGGTCATGCACTGCTTATCCGAAAGCCCTAACAAAAACAAGCGCGTAACTCATATTTCTCTGAAACGGGTGCTACGGTATCCCTGCTAATTAGCAGCATTCGAAGCTAATCTACAGAAATGCTTTAAAGCTAACAAGCATAAAATAGAGAACCGCGCAAATTCACCCATGAATTCCTTTCCAACATAAACACATTTCCAAATATGCTATCTTTTATTTTCCATTACAAACTCCACAATCAGTACAGCATTATTGTCAGGTGTTTCACCTCAAGACTGTACATTTGAAAAGTTAATATGAGAGCTTGAATTACTTAAAAAACAGGATATTCTGTGACATTAAACAAGGAAAAACATCCTGAAAGAGAGCAAGATCTTGGTTTTCAGGGTCGTAAATGACAAAAACTTTCTAAAGTTTGAAGTAGCCATATACACTTTCACAACAATTTACTTGCAGATGTCTATACACTCTCAGGAAAGGCCCAAAAGCTGTCACTAGGGCAATAGTGGTACCCTTTCAAAAGGTACTAATATGTAGACTTTAGATTATTGTACTGATATGCACTCTTTAGGGGTAAATAAGGTACAAAAGTATAGCTTTTGAAAAGGTATTGCACTTTCATACTTTTTTTTTTCTGGGAGTGTAGTATCAAATGGGTTTCCTGTGCTGTTTTTCTACATGTCCCCTTTAAAGTGATAGTTCACCCAAAAATGAAAATTCTGTCATTACCCAGCAGGCACCAGACGTCTATGTAACATCAGACAGACATTGCATTTTGGTTGAAAATAAAAATCGGGTTGACGTCAATATTTGACACAACATAACTTGTTCCAACATTAATTATAAATTAGCATATTAGAATGATTTCTGAAGGATCATGTTACACTGAAAATTCAGCTTTGCTTCACATGAATAAATTATATTTTAAAATATATTAAAATAGAAAACTTTTATTTTAAATTGCAATAATATTTCACAATATTATTTTGTGAAATAATATTCAGTATTTTTTATCAAATAGATAAAGCCTTGATGAGCCTAAGAAACTTCTTTAAAAAATGTACTGATCCCAAACTTTTGAACGGCAGTAAAAGTACTGTAAAAATGTTTTCTCACATAACCTAAAATGTACATCATTTAGTTACATCAAGGGTCAAATCAATGATAAATGGCACATTAAAGTTAAACGTTACACACTTTTTTGTGTGCGCGCTGTACAGGTCTGGTATAAAGAATGTTTTTGCTCAGGTGGCCAAAATGTCCGCCCAATAGAGAAAAGTTTTGCTCAGCAAGAAAAACAATTAGAGGGAACATTGTCTACAAGGTTGCAGTGTTGAGAGAGAGTTTCTCTCTTTGTACAAGGCTGGTTTGTGCTCAGCTTTTTGTGTCTGGGGAGGAGACGACAACTTGGATAACTCCAAGGTCAAGGATCATGACCCCCATCCCGAGTCAATGCATGAAGCGCCGCCTGATTTTAAAGACTCTCTGGCCCTCACATTCTATTCTCTGTGTGACAGAAGAGCATGAAACAAGTGTCTCTCTCTCACACACACATAATTAACCTCAACCCGACACCAACATTTTCACTGCTGACAGAAAGACAAACCAGGGATGCATGAATTATGAGGATGTCAGCACAGGCGATGCACGAGTATGTACTGGAATGTATGTGTGCATGCAATGAAATGATTGAGAAATGCTGTGATATCTGAAACTGATTTCACAATACATAAATGCTCAAACTAAAATGATATCATCATGGACTGACTGATGCACAATCTGTGCGCAAATCATTAGATTCCTTAAAACTCAGGTTTAAAGGGATAGTTCAACCAAAAATGAACATTGTTATCATTTACACACCCTCATGTTGTTCCAAACTTGACATTCTTTTTTCTGTGGAACACAAAAAGAGATTTACTGAATATGTAGTTAGGTGAATGTAATACATCATGACTCACTTTGATGCTTAATAAAGCACCCCACAGTCTCGCACTTCATTTTCCAAGCGCTTTGAACAGTTTTGGTGTAAAAACTCTTGCTATATTTAATCAGTTTTAACCAAAAAAATCCTCCTGTGCGCACCCAATGTTTCATACTCTAATTCAGCAGATGAACTAGAAATGAATCCTTCCTTTTGTTGTTTTAATGCTAGTTGGCAAACCAATGAAAAGGAGCGTTTCTTCAAGTCTTAACACATTAAAATGATTTTCCTCATTCTTCTGCTAAATGAACACGTTATTCATTTAGCAGGGGAATGAGAAAAATCACAAGAAAATCACGCTATTGTTTAAATGTTTTGGGGTTGGTAATATATTTTGATTTTTTGAAAGAAGTGTATGCTCAAGGCTGCATTTATTTAATCAAAAATACAGTAACATTAATATTGTGAAATAGTATTACAGTTTAAAATAATATTTTTCTATTTTAGTATATTTTATAAAGTAATGTATTCCTGTGATGGCAAAGCTGAATTTTCAGAAATCATTGCTTCAGTCTTCAGTGTCACACGATCCTTCAGAAATCATTCCAATAGGCTAATCTGATGCTTAAGAAACATTTATTATCAATGCTGAAAACAACTGTGCTGCTTAATATTTTTGTGGAAATAATTTGTTTTTCAAAACTCTAAAATCTCAGTACATACATCTTTCCTTCAAACCCACAGCCCCCAGTGAATCTCTGCTATAGGTTAAAGACCACAAATAGCTGCCTAAGTAATGTTTGCCCTCAGTTTTTATTCAAAAGACAGAGAACACACACATACACAAAAGAATTTCACTCCCTTTGAGCCCCACACCAAACAAACCGAACGGTGATGTGAGAGCCGAGGCATTTCTTTCAAAGCTGAATCCCATAGAGGTGTGCAGTGTGTGTCCTTGGGGCCGGCCATGATCTCAATGGCTTCTGGGGCCTGCTATGATGTGTTTGTGTGAATGTATTCACAGGCATGCAGCTTCTGTTTGTGCTGGCACATGTGTTAATGAGAACGCAGTGTGTGTGTCTGTGTGTCCATGACCGTGCAGTGTGGGATTTCGGTTTGAATGGAGCGATGAATAGTGGATTATGCTGAAAGAAGAGAATTGAGAAAGAGAAAGAGGCAAGACAGCGGGTGAGAGCGACAGACAATATAGCCACCAGCCCACTTCCTGTTTTTAACTGATCAACCAAGCAGACAATTGCACAGCGAGATACAGAAAGAGAGAGATCAGCTTGTCAGATGTCCCGTCTCGCTTTTCTCTAGCTGGGATGAGCATTTAGTTCCAGACGGTCTTTGTTAAGCTTCAAAAGCAGATAATTAAACCATATTAACCATAAACCATCTGGGGCAAAGCATCACCTCTACATCCCCTCGTTCCGCCTTTCTCTTTTCAGGGCGTCCCCTTTCTCACCCATCACCATTTTCCTTCCCTCTCTCTTGCTCCTCAGGAGGCGGCTAATTGAGAACACATTGGTTTGTCTTTGCTGTGGTTGTTCATTCTGCCTACTGATTTATTAGAGTGAGGGTCGCTTGACAGGGCGGTAAGTGAATCAACAAGTGTTAGCTGGTGAAGGAAGGGGTGCATCTTTTTATGATTGACCTTTTTTATGTTCCATTCAGTTTTAATCCTCCCTGGCTTTCTCTCTCTCTGCCGCTCTAGTCTCTGCCTTGTTTGGGTATCTGAACTGTTGAAAGAAATGTGTTTTTGGGGGACAGCAGTGAGACATGATTGAGAGAGATGGGAACACACTAAACAGGCACCAAGCCAAATCCAGATCTCTGTATTTTCTTATAGTTTTATCATAGCTGACACCATACTGCAAACACACCCTGCCTGCAGGCTTGAAAGAGACTGTCATATATTTCCTTTTATTTGCATTTATACTGTTAGTCAAGTTTTTATTATGAAGTAATTTACTTCATAATCATATTCCAACCTCTCTCTGAACCTTAGAATTAAACTCCCTTTGCATGTCAACTGAATATAATTTGTGCTGCCAAATAAAACTCCTTCAATAACTCCTTTTGCAAAGCCTGTGACAAAACTACTAACATTTCACACTGAAATTCATATTGAGCTGTTTTTGCGGTCTAATTTCAATAAATGGCCTTGATAGACTCAGAAGACCTTTTGGAGTTCTGTAATACATTTTTCATAGTACAAGAAATATAGATGATCTGATATTAAAATTCTAGGCAATACAGATAAGTCAATCATCCTTTTCATGTTATGACTGTTAACTGCTAAATGGCAGATATTACAATTCTTTATTATTTTGTCTAAATAAATTAAAAATAAAATACTACAAGGTATTCATTTTAAAATTAGGCATCAAAACATTGTAATGTACAGTATTAGAAATGGGTATTTATTTTGAGATTTGCAGAAGATTATATTTAACAGTGTTTTTAAGATTAAACAACAAAGGCAAAACACTACAGGCATAACCATAGTTTTTTTCATGCACTAGTCAATTTTGAGAGTTTATGTTTTCGACTAGTTAGACCAGTCTTTTAGACTAGTAGAAGAAAAACATCCAAAGTATATATTTAAGGTCTAATAATGTAGTTTATGTTTTCGACTAGTTAGACCAGTCTTTTAGACTAGTAGAAGAAAAACATCCAAAGTATATATTTAAGGTCTAATACACATATTTAAGTTATTTTTACAGGACAAATAACAATTAAATATCCAGTATCGGCCATTTTAAAAAGATAATATATTATATTATAATATTAATATATTATGTTTTTATATATTATAAAGACGCTATTCAGACAGTAACATTCCAGAACCCACTTCAAGATTTTAGTCTCCTGGGAAACTGTAGTTTAATGATACAACACCTCATGAGAGAGAGAGAGAGAGAGAGAGAGAGAGAGAGATGAGAGAGAGAGAGAGAGAGAGAGAGAGAGAGAGAGAGAGAGAGAGTGAGCGAGTGAGAGAGAGAGAGAGTGAGAGAGTGAGAGAGAGTGAGAGAGAGAGAGAGAGAGAGTGAGAGAGAGTGAGAGAGAGAGAGAGAGTGTGATGGGCCCCTCACTGATCAGAATAAAGCAGCACTACACAAGCTGATCGAGTAGGAGTGATGGAGGGCTGGAGAGGGATAAGAATAATCAGGGTTTTTATGGTATTGAAAAACTGGCAGATGAGGAGGGACGGAGTGAATGAGAGAGAAAGGCTATGAATTCAGTTGAGAACCTCTTGACTAATGATGAAGTGTGTACATTAGGTGGGTAGATGTGTAGAATCAGGCTATAGACACATACAGCACATGTGCAGTCTGACACTGACCGATAGCATTTAGAGAAAAAACTACTTCAGAAAGCCTCCGAGACCCTCAAACACAGTCTTCTAGTGAGCGCTCTTCTGAATCGTGCAAACATTCCAACACTGATATTTATACTCCTCCTACTAAAACAACAGAGCTGCTACCGTTAAGCTTTACAAAACCATTAGAACAACAATCACCAATTTCAACCCAAACTCCCATCTTTCTTTATCACAGAGCTGTCCTGCAGAGAGAGAGCAGCGAAATCTGGGAAATTTTATCCTAATAGACACTAGGAAACATGTTTGCAATAGCTACTCATGCTATTTCTGCTGTATGCAGCATGTAGATTTTGTTCATGCATGAAAAACTTTTGATAAAATTCTAGATTTGCCAAAACAATATAAATACAAATTCTTAATATCATGTTATATATGAACCATTTTAACATGTTTTTAATTCACGACTATTATTTGTAATAAGAATAATAAATATTAAAAATATATATATATTTATATATATAAAATATATTTTTTATAAATAAAATCTTAATTATCATTATATGAACCATTTTTAACATTCTTCCAACTAACTATTTTATATTAAAAAAATTGGATTTAAATTACAAAATAATACTCATTCCTGACATTCCTCATTCCTGTTGTTACTTAAAAAATAAGTAACAACAGAATATGTTCTGTGCAGAATGAAGCATACTAGTACTAGTGGCCATTTAAATTGGGATTATAATGTAATTCCTGCAGATCTGTGATCAGGAACATGTGGCAAACATTACAGCCGGTCCGTCTCTGTTTGTTACTGTGATTATAGTCAGGCCTCTGACTGAAGGGAGATTACGTTTACAATCATTAGGGATGTTTATCAGCCTAAAAACTTTTAAAATTGTACAAAGGACTTGGACTTGAATGGTCTTTAAATATCTGCAGAGAACTATGGGACAGAATGAGCCATAACACAGGCTGAGGGTGTCAAGAGCTTAGCTTGCTGTTGCGGCATTGAAGACACGGTGTAGGGCAAATCGTGTCAATCCAAATGTAAGAAATGAGGAAAATAAAACAACCTCAATTGAATGGCACCAAAGAGGCCATTACAGCAAATACAGTAGTATACAGCAATTTTTAAAAATACAGTAAGTCGCTGTATGTGGGGTCTGACGTCACAGAAAATTCCCATGATGCAAAGGGTATTACAGTTATTTACTGTAAAGGGAATTTGCAGTATTATACTGGGTGATATACAGTAAATAAATGTAGAAATTACAGAAATGTCTAACAGTGCATATCATACCATGGTAACCATCCCTTACTTTTTTTCTCTAATGGGCATGTGGGGACAATAGGGGGGAAAACATAATCAATGCAAATTTAAATGCATCATGGTTTATTAGATTCAGGGAGTTTGCTAAATACTCTGTCTTTGCTGCAGTCAGAATATTTAACTCCAAAACAACACACGCAAATACACATACGACAGGGTTGGTGCCAGGGTGAGGATTAAAAATCTGGGCTGGCAACCTAAGTCTTTGGTCTGAACCCTAAACTACAGAGTTTCTGAATTCCTCCATCTCCCTCAAGCACTCATTTAATAACTAGAAATGGACACGGAGAGACATATCCTACCTTCCGGCTGTGTACATATAAAGAGAAACCCTGTCATGTATAGCCAAAAACATCTAGTATTTGGATAAGCAGCATCCTCTGGACTGAGAAAGAGATATGGGAGGGAAAAATATCCCACCACAATAACCGCTCAGCCTGCGGGGGCTCACCATGAAGCCAAGGGCAGAAAAATAAGTGATCTAATGACTCAATTAAAACAAACAGAACAAAAGAACCGCTATTAATGCAATCATAATCACACAAACACAGAAAATTAAATTTGTATATCAAGGCAGGGTTTTTATAGTCCAGGGTGAGGCTGGTCATAAAGTGCATTAATTACAGAACTAAACATCAAAGACTCTCTGTCATTCAGACACCTGATAGGAACCTGTGTGTGGGTAATTTAGAGCAATTAAGTTTGAATGTGAGCAAATGTGATCGAGTCTTAATAACCAAGTGATTACATATTTATTTACTCCATGTCTCTTAGAATAAACCTGCATACAAATACAGAATAACATATCATGACAGATCCCGGCTATGATCTACTGGTACTGTTATGCAGTATACATTACTGTGCACAGGTATATATTTAATGGAATACCCAGATGACCAACAACTACATTTCCCAAAAATATGCAAATAAAACAAAACACAATGCACAAAATAAATTATGCAATGTGCTTGTACAGTCACAAATGTAAATCCATCCCCATTGTACACTATGTTTTCTTCTCATACTATTGTCTATATTTCTTCTCTTTACCTCACCCAATTTATATTCTGTATTGCATATTTCATTACTTTTTTTGCAATATTGTAAATCAGATCTTGCAAAATTTCAAAATCCCTGGTAGCCCTTTGGGTAAGGCATTCTTCAGATTTTGGTAGCCCAAAAGGAACTGAAATATCGCTAATAAAAAAAGACCTCAGCTGAACTTCGCTACGGACACAGCCTATTATGTTTTGTTTTGTTTGTCTGGTTTTTTTAGAGATTCTGTTGTCACTGGTGCGTAATGAATCTGATAGTTTGGGCAACGAAAGATCCATTTGTTGTATCCTTCATGGCCTGGAAAGTGACGTACGCATTTCAAGGCTGCATTTGAAGAAGGCTTTGAAATGGGAAAGCCTTAATTTATTGCTCCACTGTGATGCATTCGGTCTTCGAATGCAGCCTCCAAAGGAGGCAGCATCTGAATTGGGACACAGCCAAAGAATAAAAAAAGAATACATACTATGTACCATGGCATAATATTTGAAATCTTTATTGTCTAATCCATGTTTACATGCTATTTTTCATAATGGCCAGGCTTCAGTGTACTATATATACTTCAGTATACTAGTTTTCTATTCTGTTTTGGATTTTTTTCTTTGCTCACTGGTGAACGTCAAATTGGTGAATTGCTGGATTTGTTGTAGCTTGCAGAACACACACAATGTTTCAGCACCCCGTCTCACCCTAATGCCCAGTCATAACACTCAAACGCTGACAGGAAATGTCAGTTCTTTATACGTGACCAAATATTCTCCAGCTCTATCACTCCCAAGAAACAGCAGTTACATTGCAAAACGGTGGAAGGGAGGGAGCGATGGAATGAGAAAATGACAGAAGACGGCAGAGAGGAGAGTCAATAGGTGCTGGCCATGTGTGTTTATCTGAGGGATGGAGGGAGAAAAGCGAAGCAAAAGAGAGCGTGTTAAACACATTTCATCAAGTAAAGTGGCGATGCTATTAGCTTAAGTTGTTTGGTGACAGTTTTGCCCTTTTTACCCAGTTTACTCTCTGACCAATCACCTCCCCTACCAGGGGCAGCTAATGGACTCATCCATTACAGTGACAACTGAGCAGAGCGCTGCAGACCGGCCCACGAATGGAAGCATGGAGGAGGAAAGGTGAGATGAATTAATGGTTTTCAGCAGCATGCTAATTACCCCAAAAGTCTATTAGCCTCCGGCCCCCTGAACACATAAACACAAACACACTCTTCACACCCTATGAGCCTGTAGTAATGTTTTCAGGCTTGCACAAACTCACACACTAAGTAGTATCGCATTTCCTATCCAACACACTAAATCACAAGCAGGTGGAAATGCTCTTGTTTAATGTCCTCTACTCACTCTAATCCCATCCAGAGCCTTCTGTCTAAACACACTGATAACCACACACGAGCAGCCCCACTTCTTGTATACTCTTTCATTAATGGGTATGACTGGTCAGTTCTGGCCCTCCTCATTCACCCTTACCACTATCTATTAAACAATCTCTCTTTCTCTGGATTGGACTCTTTTACAGTCTTTTTACCCTTTTGCTCAATTTTCCACATTGTTATGTCAACAGAGACCTGGGGACTTCATGTGAGTCTGCAGGGAATTTAGTGAGACTGAAGAAAAATAGGTCTTTTTTAAAAAAAAAATATATATATATATATATATATATCTCTAGAGTTAGAGGGTCAAATAAAGATGGAAGAGATGTGTTTTTAGCCGTTTCTTGAAGATGGATAAGGATTCAGCTGCTCAGATTGAGTTGGGCAGGTCATTCCACCAGGTGGGAACAGTTAATGAAAAGGTCCGTGAAAGTGATTTTGTGCCTCTTTGGGAAGGCACAATAATGTGTCATTCACTTGCAGAATGCAAGCTTCTAGAGGGCACATAATCTGAAGTAATGAATTTAGATAAAGGGGTGCAGAGCCAGTGGTGGTTCTGTAGGCAAACATTAATGCCTTGAATTTAATGCGAGCAGCTATTGGTAGCCAGAGCAAATTGATGAACAGAGGTGTGACGTGGGTTCTATATATATATAGCTCATTGTTTAATATTTCAGACTTCAGAAAAACATCTTTTGGCACTGGTGGCATTGAAATTACCTAGAAACTAGTTTATATGTGATGGACAATGACAGACATCATATTGAAACAATGCAAAGGCAAGCACATATTATAGTCCAATAAATTATCTAACAGCCAATAAATCAATAAAAAGACATGCGAAAATCTATGCTAAAAAATTACATTTGATTTGTTTTCTTTTGGGTGTGCACCCATTTGGATGGACACTGACCACTACTCACAGCAACACCCTGGTTGAGCACACCTTTACTTTGGGCCTGTGGAAGGTGAGCCAGTTTGTGTTGTTTCCTTTTTCTAATTAATAGGTGAAAACAAAAAAAAGCAGAGCTGTTTATCAGTTTGAAGATCTACTTTAAGATCAAAGAAAACAACTTATATAAGATTTGTAATATATGTAATATATATTTGTAATATATTTGCAATATATGTATGTTTACATGCTCATGCACTACAAATCATTTTGTACTGTTCCTCAGCTAGCTGCTTGACTCACAATGTTTCTCTCTGCACATGTACAGTATTTATGTGAAGCATTCGTATAGTTGGTATTTTTTATTTTTAATCTTTAGTTTATAGGGTAAACATTTATATATAGTATACTTAGTCAAAATCTGTCAGTAGGTTAGTTGTGTATAGGTTTATAGTGTTTTACTTCATTGTTGTCTACATTTATGTAGCACCGGGGACCTGTGAGGCACGACATTTCGTTCCACTGTATGTCCCCACATGTAGCAGAATGACAATAAAGCTCAACTTGAACTTGTAATGTCCAAAAGCAACTGAAGCAACATGAACCAAAGTATAACAAAGATGTCTGAAGGATTTAATTTATGCTGTATTACTTTGCCAACTCAAATAGATTCACTGCTTCAAGCTGTGTCATATTTATGGCCGTTGATTCAACGTACCCCAGGCCTACTGGATCTTACCCAACTCCCAGCATTCTGGGAAAAAAAAAGCTTGAGCCATCAGATAACTTTCGTGTTTTCGTTTAGTTGTCACATCACAGCTCATGAGAGCACCAACTAAGCTGTGGCTCATTTTACCCCAGTGTGACCTTAAACCTACTCAGATTTTTCTCCCTACTTCCTCTAATCTGCTTCTGCTTTTCATCTGCTTTTCACCCCCTGGCAATGATTTTCTGCTTTTTGGGTGTTTGTGTTTATTCTCAAATTCTGCCTTGCTCTTTAATCTTCCTTTATGAGCATGTCGTTCAGCATCTAGGCAGACTGAGAATGAGAGTAAAGACTTTTAATGATATTTGACCTGCCTAAGACCCAGACACCTACACCAAACCCGATCAAAGGGAGAATAATACAGACCATTCTTTCTTTCTCTCTCTCTCTTAAACACACACACACACACACACACAAGTGGCAATGTTCTCAGGTGACCTGTTGTGTGCTACTTCTTTCTCTGTGGGTCATTAGCAATGCAGTCTTAACAGGGTATAAAGCAATCTGCCCCCTGAGAACGCCAGAATATTAAAAAGCCACATGCAACAATTGGCCATAAAACACAGTAACAAAACTGGCTGGTGCTCAACATGCCACAAATGGCAAACCAGAATACCTAATAATGAAATAAAAAGCATTATAAACAAAGTTCATGATAGAAACAGAGCTAAATGAATCTGTCAAAGAGTATCTGGAGATTAAGAGTTCAAAGGACAAAAATGTTGCAAACCTATTAAACAAAGAAATCTTTGAGGGAAATATCTTTCTTAAGCGGCTGCAAGTGAAATGGACACGAGTCTTAGACATGTGAGCTGGTACAGCTTCCACCAAAGCAGTGTATAGGCATTGGCCAAAATAAATATCACACATTTCTGTCTCGTATCATATTTATAAATATGGAATGTTGAAGATCTCTATAGATACATTTCAGAAACTAGAAAATAGCTTTTTGTTCTTCTCTTCTGCTTTCCATCCTAAATGTACTTTTTTCATAATCAAACTAATTTAAATCTACAAACGATCACCATGTATTTGTATTTAAAGTCAAACAGATTTGATCTAAAAATACTGGCAAGATTATTACTGTCCATTAAAAACATATGAAGAGTAAACATCTCACAAAAGAGGGTGAATGTTCAGATATTGACTCTAAAAAGAGAAGTTCAGTATCACAGTACATGAGCTCTGATATCTAAACATAGTGACTTCATCCTTTGGCATTTGACCCCTTATTTTAGCAGTGCTAATTTAACATGGACTGGTCTGTCCCCTAGTGGACAGTGACCTGTATAACCTTTAACTTCAGCTTCAGTGCAACATTCATGGACATTTACAGTTTTGGCAAGAATGTCAAACACAATATGTGCAGACAAAAAAAAAAGCATCTGATGAATATTTTCATATGCGTTTCTGAGAAATGTTGCATCAGTTTAAATGTTCTTTAAACCACAGAACGATGTTGAGGAAGCAGTCAGACTGAGTGTTGACTTTAGACAGCGAATGACCCTCATCACTGTACCACAATAACCTGAGGGACAGACAAAGAGAGAGAAAAAAAGAGAATGTGTGTGATAAAGACAGGAAAAAAGAAAAAAGGCTGAACACTTCAAAATAGTGATTAGTGGTTGACTGCAGTGGGTTTTTCAAAAGCCAAGAGCAAACATTGCCAAATGAAACCAATATTTATTTAACTTAAAACTTACTAAAACAACATACAGTTTCATAGATTTGGGGTCAGTAAGATTTCTTTTTTTTATTAAAGTAATACCTTTATTCATCAAGGATGCATTAAATTGATTAAAAAAAAGACAGACATTTATGTTACGAAAGATTCCTATTTCAAATAAATGCTGTTCTTTTAAACTTTCTATTCATCAAAAAGTCTTAAATTCTAAAATATTTTAGAATATATTAAAATAGAACACAGTTATTTTAATTTGTAAAAATATTTTTAAAATGTTACTCTTTTAACTGTATTTTTGATCAAATAAATGCAGCCTTGGTGAGTAGTCGACTTCTTAAAAAAAAAAAAAAAAAAAAAAACACGGTAAAAAATCTTTCTGATCCCAAACTGTATCATACTCTGCAAAAGGAAAATTATTATTCCTGCAAAAGGTTTATTATCCATTGACAAAGTTGTTGTAGATGCCATTATTGGCCAATACCAACAATCTCAAAATGTCCAAAGTAATATCAGAATAATATGGGTGATTATTAAATGCAGGTGTTTGTACCTGACAGGTGTATTCCTGCTCTTGAGTGCTCTGTAGAGCTCCAGACCCTGGTGAGGTGATACTCTCCTGTCTCTCCCACCCAACATCAACAACACAGGAGCACGGATCTAAACACACATGTACACAAACCATATTAAGATTCACTATTTAGATATTAAGCTTATGCTGCCCAAAGAAATACTATATACTAATCACTATTCCTGTGTTTGTGTGTGTATGAGTGAGTGTGCACCTATCTGACCATATTATGGGGATAAATTTGTACCCAGAAGTGAGTTATACCTAACAAAGCCTCCCAAAAACAGCTTTTGGGGATGTTCTCATTTGTAAAACAAGAGTATAAAATAATACTTTTTTTTTTTTTTAATGTAGACGTTTTTCTGTTTTTCTGTATAAAAATAGAATTCTATGCAATGTAAACATTTAGATTAGGTTAGTAAACGTGTGTGTGTATACCTGTGCAGCGTGTATTATGGGCGACTTCTCCAGCATGGAAATGAGGGACTGTGATGTGGGCAGCCGGTCAAAAGCATACTGAATACCCACAGAGGAATATCTCCTGTAGGGACAGCATAAGCACATAACAGCATTACAGTCACCTTCAGCCACAGCAAACACTTTTTCATCTTTAATAGCAGGGTTATTAACGAATGTAAATGTGAGTGTGTTACCAGTCTACAATATCACTGGTTCCAAGTAGTGTGGCTGCGTTGATCACAGGGTTTCTCGCTGCACATGCTCTGTAGAAATCTGGATACTGACCAACCAGGTGGCAGGCCAGAAAACCACCATGAGAGCCACCCATCACTGCCACCCTATCAGGATCAAGGGTCGTCTCATTCTGCAAAGTGCACAACACTGCCCTCTGGACACAAAAAAATGACAAATGAGCTAATTTTTCCTCAATATGCACACATTATTTGTGCATATACACACATGAACATCTTTGACGTCCTGACTGCCAACGTTTCCAAGTAGAGACTCTATGCCATCTTGACCAAAACCAGTGGAGCCCCTGTAGTTCACTGTGACACACAAAGTCACACTTTAAATCAGTGCTCATTCTCTATTTTTTGTTGTGACAGGAACTAGAATGCCACATATACACCCTACCCATCAGAACAGCAAATCCCAGTTTGGTTAAAGCAGCAGCTGTGGCATTCCAGTCAGCAGCAAAATGAGCATGAGGACCACCTGCACAGACAAATACTTTACTGATCACTTACGTCTGAGAAATAATGACGTCATGAACAAAAAAATTGTCAGTCTTACCATGTATATTCACCACTAGAGGACTTTTCCTTCTCTCAGGAAGATTGTACGGCTTCAACAAAATTGCTCCAAAATTCAGTCCAGCTATATAAAGTTAGAGAGGAGGAAAGAGTAAAATCATAAAGAAATATTGCTGGTAGCAGCTGTAAATCTGATGATAAACCCATCTTACTCACAGAACTGATGGTTCTCCTCTTGAGAAGGGGGTGTGATCAACATGGGCTGCCAATCAAATCCCTTATACACATCTGCTCCGCCCACATTACAGAGTTGCATGTCCTCAGCCTGATCAACTGATGAGAGGAAGCCAACTTTCTACAGAAAACAAACAGTGTTACATGTAATGCAGTTTCTTCAGTGAAAGATGACTATTATAGAAAAGTGTGTGCATGGTTGTACCAGGCAGGGAGATTGATTTGGAGATGAGCAGCTTATCATCATCAGGTCTTTTTGTATTGTCAACAGCTGCACACTCCCAAAATCATCTACCAAACACACACACACACAATTAATGACTGTCACAATTGGCAGGAAACAGTAATGACACTGACAGTAAAGTGACCAAATGGCCTCAGAATATCTTTCCTCCTTACTGAGTCAGAGAAGTCATGACATCACTTCATATTTACACTACCTAGTCTTAGCGCATCCAGTCCGCACACTTGTGTGACTCTTCCTGTGGTTCTGTCAACTGAGAACACTGCCTAGAAGAACAGATGGTGCCAATCACAAAATCGTAACACTAAGGCCCAGTTTCACAGACAGGGCTTAGACTAAGCCAGGATTAGGCCATAGTTCAATTAGTAATTTTTATAAACATGCTTAGAAAAGAAACATTACTGGGGTGCATCTTGAGACAAAACAAAGGCACTGATATATTTTAAGATCAATCAGTGCAAGTTTATTTCAGTTGAAACAGCTCAGTCTAGGACTAGGCTTAAAGGGGTCATATGACGTTGCTAAAAAGAACATTATTTTGTGTATTTGGTGTAATGCCATGTGTTTATGTGGTTCAAAAAACACATTATTTTCCACATACTGTACATTATTGTTGCTCCTCTATGCTCCGCCTTTCTGAAACGCTTACAAAGCTCATCGTTCTGAGAAGCAAGGTGTGCTCTGATTGGCCAGCTATCCAGTGCGTTGTGATTGGCCGAATACCTCAAGCGTGTGACGGAAATGTTACGCCCCCTTACCGTATTGTGATGCCGTGTCTCGGCTCGACGAGACAAAAACAATAAAACCCATTATAAATGAGGCATTTGTTGCATCCAGTGGGGACATAATTACTGATTATAATGACTTATACTGTCTTTTTACGCATCGCGTTGCATCGTGCCGCATAAATATTACCATGTCTGCATTTGTGATCGGAGAAACGACAAACAACAAGCACTACTCTACACTGCTCAAAACTCGAGTTTGAATAGTCAGTGGCAAATTCTTTAAATATGAAAACATACTAACAGGCTGTGAGTCAGAAGCGCCAGACTGTCCTTGCAAAGTTGGAATTGCCCCACTTTATAGAAACAGCCTTTGAGCACAGCTGGCATTGTAGGCTACGCTCCCAGGTTCAGGAAATAGTCCTCCGTGCTGCACACACTCTAATATTTGGGTTGAACTGTTCTAGAACAGTGTTGTAAATACAACTTAACCACTGATTTCTAGTTGTGTCCTCTTTTGGAAGCCCAAAGAAAGTACTTTCGCTTTCACAACGAAACACAGCATCTCCAGGACATGGCACCGGCTGCAACGATACTACAGCGAGAATAAAAATCACACCATCTTTCTTTGCGTATACATTTGGGTGGTGTTATGCAAATCTTCCCACACAGTGACGTAGACATGTGGGGGCGTGTTTAAATGAGCCATTTTAGGAGGGCGTGGACAAGTCTTAACTTTTATAAAGAATATCTCTTTGGGTTTGAGACTTTACTCTTTGCAACTTTAGGGATCTTATCTATGCATGAACAGCTTGTAACACTCCAAATAGAAAGGAAAACTTGAAATCGCATCATATGACCCCTTTAAGCCTTGTCTGTGATTTATGTTTTGTTTACCTTATTGTTTTCACAGGCACTGCTAAAGAAGATTCTCTCATTGTCTGCAGACCAGCATAGAGATGGCAATGAATCGTATATACCAGCAAACTGACCTGTGAAGGGACATGACATCGCACCTATGTCAACTGTGAAAAGCGCTATACAAATAAAACTGACTTCACGTCACTCTTCATTGTGTATGCATGTGTTTTTATCTAAGTACCTTTTTCTGCTCTCCTGACCACATCTACTAAGACCGAAGTGCTTCTGTTCTTCATGTCATACTACAAGACATAAAAAAGAGACAAAAAAGATAAAGTAGTCTAATAAATAGTCTGATTTTGGGTCAGTAAGATTCATCTTATTCAAATACATCTCTTATGCTCACCAAGGCTGCAATTGTTTGATTGAAAATACAGTAAGATTGTGAAATATTATTCACTTTTATTTTAATATTTTTTCCAGTGATGGCAGAGCTGAACTTCAGTAGCCATCTGCAGTGTCACATGGTCCATCAGAAATCATTCTAACAGGCTGATTTGGTGCTCAAGATACATTTCTTATTACTATCCATTTTGAAAAAAGTTGTGCTTCTCAATATTCTTGTGGAAACCATGATACATTTTCTCAAGGTTCTTAATGAATAAAGAGTTCAAAAGAAGAGCATTTATTATTAAGCAATTTGTGTATGATATATTGAACTGCATGTTCTCACCAGCATCATTCTCAGGCACTGACGATGTGGTCCAAACACCTGTCCTTGCAAGTATACGATCCAGCATGAGTCTGGACTCATTCGAGGGCTTGAAACAGACACACCTTCAGCTGACAAGCACTCTGGCCAAGACAGGTCATATTGGACAAAGAGAGGTTACAGGACCAACAGTTATAGTTTCACAAAACTGTATACAAGTCAAAGCCCAAAGAGTAAAGAAAAGGCACATAAAAAGTGCTTACACATAGACCCTCCTATAAAGATACTTACCACAGTTTCCTTTCATATCCAGGTAGTAGAGAGCTGATCTGGAAAAGAAAGAAAAATCTGAATTAATTCTCTAATATAAGCATCTTATTAAATACTAGCACTTGAGGGATTGTGGGATTATTACTGGATCAATATTTCTAAGGAAAAATAATAGCTGTTGAAGCTATCTTTAACTCCGCCCCTCACCTACGATTAGAGCAGAATTTCAGGCCCAGTCTGAACGGCTCATTCCATTGGCCCACAAACACCACGCCCCTTCCATTAGGTGCCCACAGAGCCTTAAGAAAGAACAAGGAGTATTTTATAATTCAGTTAACATTACAACAATTGAATTTGAGATTGCTGATATAACATTTCCCATGTATGGCATAACATAATTGATTATCCATTAGACAAATAAGAATTGTAATATACATCTGACTCACCTGTCCTGGTGATATATGCGGAGGGACGCCAGCATATAAGATAACTGCCCCTTTGTTGAGATCAGCCACACACAAGACAGGACAGCTCTTACCCACCAGGCCTTCACCCCAGTCTTCAACATATATGTTCTTATCCTGAGAAATGCACACATGATTTCTTCAAAAACCTTGAACACATATCTTCAAATGTCTAGCCATAACGGTTACTGTATGAAACTATATATGGGAAAAGACATTTCACCTGTTCCTCAAGCAACACTAGCCCACCATCCTCATTGGCTGATGCAACCGATGAATGCGATGATGGCTCCACTCTCTTTTTTTCAGCCACATAGAGCAACTTTTTTTCACATGGTGACCAGGCCAGACATGCAAACTGAGCTAATGATACACAAAGAAACAAAGTACACACAATCAGACAGATATCCTTAAACAATGATCTGGGCTCCAGACTGAAAAAAAAAGACCAGAGAGCCACTGTCTACTAAAAAGAGTCATTAGTTTCCAAATTAGAGAATGACTCAGCATAAATGTGTATCTTGAACTACACAACCATTCAAAAGTTTGGGGTCGGTACATTTGTAAATATTTTTTAAATAAGTCTCATGTTTAACAGCGCTGCATTTATTTGATCAAATATACAGTAAAACAGTAATATTGTGAAACATTATTTCCATTTAAAATAACTGTTTTCAATTTAAAAATGTAAGTTATCTTGTGATGGCAAAGCTGAATTTTCAGCAGCCAATGCTTCAGTCATCAGTCATGAATGAATGAATGAATGAATGAATGAAGCATTTATATAACGCATTTATTGTGTATTGCCATACACCCAAAGCGCTTTACAATCATGTGGGGGGGGGTCTCTCCTCAACCACCACCAGTGTGCAGCATCCACTTGGATGATGCGACGGCAGCCACAGGACAACGGCACCAGTGCGCTCACCACACACCAGTCATCTGGAAGCGCCTGGAAGTAGTCCCCAGCTATATCATGCTACTGAGCTGGGGACTACTTTCAGGCGCTGCATCATATCACTGCACCTGCTGCACAGATGGTACGGCAGCAAAGTTCCTTGATTATTACGCCGGAATGACAGTATAGTTCCTAGCCATATCAGCCTAGAAAATCACAACCTTTCATTTTCCGTCGGTCTTAGTACACGATGTAACTACAGAAGTGTCAAGTTTTAAATAAAAATTATCAAAACTCTTTGGTCATTTTTGAGTGCGATGCTAACGGTCTAATCCCATTCAATGATCTATGCTAAGCTAAGCTAAAAGTGCTACCGCCAGACCCGGAGATCGGTTGAATGGATTCAAAAACGGTAAATCTCAACTTTTAACTCTTGGGGACTTGGAAAATGAGCCTATCTCCAAAAAAAGTGGAGTGTTCCTTTAAGTAGACCTCAAAGTCAGTACAAGTTCTTGGTTCATTTCTATTAGTCAGTTAGTGATTTGAAACCCCTGGTGTATAACATGGACAACAAAAAGTGTTTCTTACCATCTTCATACACTTTTCCATGTTTATTTAGAGCTGTAAGGTCCAAACTATTCTCCAGACCATTTTGGCCCCAAACCTACCAAATGAAAAATAAGAGGATTAAGAATCATACTTTAATAATTCAATATTTAAATATCAAAGATAGCCATTACCTCCACGTACTGATGTTCTGCGTCCTCCAGGATGACAGCTTGAAGAGTGCCAGAAGGAGAATGGCTGCTGAGCAACCTGAAAGTGAGAGATGCATTTTGATGACAGGTGTGTTGTTTACTTGTAGACTTTCTTTTATCTCTTGAGATGCATGAATATCTGCATATTATGTATATATCTCCTACTCCTTCTCTATGTGTGAGCTTGTTCCAGACGGCAGAACATGCTCGATTGTGTCGTGTTTACACAGTAGAGTCCATCTCTGAGAGAAACACCGTTTCACCCCTCTCTCCAAATCACACTGACTCCAACCTGCAGAGAAAGAGAGTTGAAAAGCAAGCATCATGAAGTCATATAACTAATTAAATAGAGAATACACCATAAAACCACATGACAGAACTCTCCAATATACTTACGGGTCAATATGGTGATACAACGCTTTTCATTGGCAGTGTCCACCAGCTCATCAGCGACCACAGAGGCAGAAATGGGCACTGGAAAGCTGATGCAGTGTCTGAACACATCTCTGATTTCACTCTCCATTGCAATCTGAGACCACAAACATATACACTATGAGTCAACGTAAACAGAAAACAAGCATGAACCTTCCTTTCTTGTGGGCTCACACTGTAAAACAGCCTATTTTTGACACTTTAGAGTGCACTGACTCATATGAACTCTTATATGAATCATATAAACTACTGAAGTACATACTATCTCACGTACTATATCGTGCTCAGCAGAATTCAAACTTTCCAATTTTTGTAGGCTATGTAACGCAACTAATTAACAAATAGCTAGAGTTACACATTTAGTCAACATTTTGCTATATAAAATAACCTATTTTTATTTCACTGGTGTTTATAACGCTTTGATAACGATATTACGCTTCCAGTGAGCTCATTAAAATGATGTATTCTGTCAATAATAAAGCAACACGTTAATAAAAGAGAGTGACTAGACGTTAAAAAGTAGCACCGTTTACGTTTGCACCTTAAAATAGATGTGGGTCAGCTGGGCGCAAATGAAATCTGTCTAAAACAACAACAACACAGACGCCACCGCAACGCATGTCACCAACAATAATCCACACCGGTCCAGTGAATTGAAGTGGACCGTCGTGACAGAAGAGTGAGATCGGAAAAATCGCTGGAGTGTCGGTGAGAGCCGATGTTTCAACCGCGGACAAAGCACTTTCGGTGCGGACGCATCCATTCTGCGGCCTCTGAGGGGGGTTCCGGTTTATTCATCACACTTTCGACACTATGATCTTTATTTACCTGCGCCAGTATTGAAGAACTCTTGTGTTTACGCATAATAATATCAATCCATAGTATCATGTACAAAGTATTGGGTTTTGCTGCATGTAAAATCACGTAATAATGTATTTTCGTTTCCCGTCAGTTTTAAGATATTGTGATTCCCTTTTTGGCTGTATAAAGAATGTCTGCAACGTTTGTTATTATTTATCTTTAGATTGAAATTATTCAGGGTGTTTCTGTTACTATTTATCTTTAAATTGAAACTATTTAGGATTATTATTTATATTTAGAAAAAAAATATTTATATTATTTTAAATATGTATAGAAAAAAATTCTGAGACAAGTCAACAATTTTAACGGAATAGTTCCTCCATAAATCTGTATTTTACACACCATCACATAAACAGAAAACAAGCATGAATTTGCCTTTCTTGTGTATGACTGACTTTCTTTTGGGGAACACAACAGAAGAAATTTTGAACAATGTCCTGTATGGTCTTTTCTTCAAAATAGCACCTTTTGTGTTCTCCAGAATGAAATAGTCATGCAGTTTGGAATAAGAGTAAATGACAGAATTTTCATTTTGGGTGAACTGTCTGTTTAAGGCTGTATTTTAAAGCAGGGATTCCTAAACTTTTCTGTCAACCAAACCCCTTTGACGTCAAATATTTACCCCTGACATTTTAAGTTAATATTTTGATAATTTAACAACACATTTGCACATTTACAATCCTCTGATGTAACTGGTCACATGACATGTAGGTAAACAAATAAATTACTTACTCTTTTTTTAAGCAAGTGTTTATTTTTATTTTGTTTTTAATTTATAAGTATTTATTTTAATTTTACATTTATTATTAGCTTTCATCAACTTACAAAGTCAATGCAGTTCCCTCATAAACCCTGCTCTAAAGAGTAAAAAATCTGTGAAACCTCCCAAAGGATGAACTTCTCTCACCTTCTGTTGTTGTCGCAACGGGAGTCTCTGTTGTTTTGGGTTTTTCACCTGAGCAAAGGCAGGTTTCTCCTGGTTTGACACTTGATCTGGGTGCTTCCTTCTTAAATGCACCTGCAGATTCTTCCTGTGCAGCATTAAACCACAGAATGGACACAGATCTTGTGCATCGGATCTGGATTTTTGTGGGAGGGTGCTTTCAACAGATGTGTGTCCAGAGAACATCTCATTTACCAAAGTCTGTATGGAGACATCAGCCTCTATAGGACGAGGATTGGCAGCAGAATTTGAGATGGTGGTCTCTGTATCATTATGATCCACTACAGAGAGATCTACCACTGAATGATCTCCTTCATCCACTGGGGATATAGTTGGGTCATCTGTTCTCACCTGCTCCTCCATAATCCCTCCTTCACCTGAGATTAAAGAGAGTAAGAATATCAAACACTCTGATCAGAGGACATGGATATGCACAAGACTCACTGCATTTCATAGTCTTGTTGTCAGCCAGCCAGACTGACAGAGAATCAGACTTTTGGCTGGAACACACTGCACGACTTTCAGAATTCTGAACAGATTATAAAACAATAGGCTTTGTATATGTTTACATAGAATAACTGGACATCATACAATAAACGACCGAGGATCACAAATGACCATACTTTCAAGCTGGTCTGAACACAACAAACGAAACATGCATGACAATTGAAAACAATGCACTCTAAAATCGACTCAAATTATCAAACATGACTGAAATCCTGTGACTGGATGGAATGACAGTCTAAACTAATTTTGACTATAATTTTTTGTCACTAAGACCAAATAATGACTGAATAAAAATATGTTTAAATCTGTGCCTGATAGTAGAATATTTTCTGTTTGATGAGACTCACCTGTGGAGTTTTGGTCTGCAATCTCTGAATCACTGGGCCCCTGGCTCGCTGTCTCCTCACTTACAGCCTGCAACAGCACAGGGTGAATAGAGATTTCTATGTTTATAATATCAATTTCCACAGCTTGTCACAAATTTTGACACAACAAGGCCCCAAAGATTCTTCCAGTCTTCAGTGTCACATGATCCTCCAGAAATTATTCTAATATGCTGATTTGGTGCTCAAGAAATATTTATTATCATTATCAATGTTAAAAACAGTTGTGTTGCTTAATGTTTTTGTGGAAGCTGTGATACATTTGTTTCAGGATTATTTAATTAATAGAAATGTTCAAAAGAACAGCATTTGTATGAAATACAAAACTTTTTGTAACATTATAAATGTCTGTATATGTCATCTATTTTAAGAAAAAACTTTTTACTAACCTCAAACTTTTGAATAGTAGTGTATATAGATACATAAAAAAGAGAGAAAAAAAGAGAAATATAAACTTACTCTTTTAGGGCACAAGTGTTGCTCAAAGTTTGCTTTTCTTCTCCTGATTTTCTGAGCATCTTCAGAGATCTGATTCTTGTGTCCTTCACTGACAGGCATCTCATCAGGACTGCCAGCCTCAGATGTAGTCAGATGAAGATCTGGTGCAGGTAAACTCTCGCCTGATTTCAACTCCACAACTGTTACCTTGGGTTTGTTGCTCTCGCACATTGTTAGGTGTTTCAGAAAACCATCTTTCCTCATAAAAGTGGATGTGCAACTAATGCAATGAAAGTGTGGAGCAGTTCGGCACTTTAAATGACATTTAAAAATGAAGAACTCTAGTGAAAAAAATAGCAAAAAGGAAAAGAGCCCTCTGTTAGATATCCATTTAATACTAAGATGTACTTATGCTTCTATAAAATTCTATGCTTCAGTAAATTTTAATACTTGAAGGAACAGAACAATCATTTATTCCTGTGACTTCATAACCTGGGACACTTTCAAGTAAAATATATATATTTAGTACTTGCCCTTGTGCCGTATCGCTCTTCTTCTGTGACCTTGTAAATGTTTTAAACATTTGCTTTTGATGGTCGGTTTGAACATTTCAGGCCCACAGAAAGGACAGTGGTACAAGGAACAGCAGTCCTCACATCTCTGGAGAGTTGGCTGCTCCTCTCCTCGCAAAATAGTTTTGTGTAGCTATGATATACAAAGGAAAAAATATCAACACTGTAAAACACCTTATGTGTCTCCTGATGATAGGCATTCCAGACAAGTGCTTTGTACATGAAAATCTTACTTCTTGCCTCGTGTGATTTAAAAAAAAAGAGAACACCATATCTATCTGAATCTGCATAAAAAAAAAAGGAATTTCGATGTCAAAATCTTACAGTGTAATTTAAAGCAAAATGAATGTCATTATGTGGCCAGGCCTAAAATATAATAAAGGGGAAGGGACTATCAATAATTTACAACACAAACGCTCTGAAATAACAGCTGATCCATTGACGGACTCCTCCAGCCACGGGCCGATTAGCAGGTCTGCAGCTGCTCACGTCTTGACGCTGCATCAAACTGTCACTCACCTGTAGCGTTTTGATAACCTTGCTTGTTCATTCATGACACAATGCGAGTTGATAGATCTACCCTTATTGTTAAGTATGCAGAAATGTTATCAATTACCTCAGTATGTTGACTTGTATGGCTGAACATTTTAGCCAAACTTGTTACGAGTCTGTTTGGTCTAAAATCTCGCGAGAGTACCCATAAAAGGAGACGTGTAGAAAGCTTTTCAAAATAAGAGTTACAAAACATGTGCATGACCCTAATGACAGTTACTTAAAATGAAATATAATAGCAAACGAACATTAAATCTATACGTTTAAACTGACTGTATCAAACAACACAATTTAATGATATGTAATCAAATAACCAGGCTGAGGTTTGTAGTGCAGTTCTAGTCATCACACTTTCCTCATTATTTGTTTTTAATGAAAGCCTTGTCTTACTACAAATACATTTGTGTCTGTCAAAAAGACTTCCAACTCTGTGAAGGATAATTTATTTATTTTGTGCTTTCTCTTCCAAAATCCTGCTGCTGCATACAGTACATTTGCTTCAAAGAAAACTTATGACATAGTTTTTGATATTACGAAAGAAATTCAAAAGAAATGTTGAAATCATGATCTAAATGGGCAGACATGAGCTTGGGGTGAAGGTACAATGATGTGAGAACCTTAGTTGACTGCATCACACTGAGCCAAAAACAAAACCTTTTCAGAAGATGAGTAGAATTAAGATGTAAAACATGGTCGATTTAGTGACAGTGATTGAGGTTTAACATAACGGTCTACATGAACTCTGGCAACCTGCAGTCAAAGATGTATTTTCATTTGTTTGCATCATCAGATCATAGGTGCATCAGCATAGTCCACTTATAAAATGCATATAGAAAAACTACAAATAATTAATTTTTCTTGGCCTCTTTGTTACAGATCTGTAAAAAGTTGATGTTTCAATAATAAAAATTCTCTTTTTTCCAAAAAACACTTGAGGTAAAACAGGTTTCAACAGAAAAGCTGAATTCAGCCTTAAAAGAGGTTGTTATATTTCATGTTTGTTTAATTGTAGGATTCCTATCTTTCACACTGTGATGTTAAATAAAAACACACTCACACACACTCAGACAGACAGTCACGCACGCATGCCATTGTCAAGTCTCTGGCTTGGCAGTATGTCAAACTATAATTTCAAGTGAGTCGTGGGGATTTTAAGGATGTAGTGTTTCTCTCTGTCGCCTTCATCCTCACATCACATCGGCACGTTTGTCCCTCACTTTGTTCCTTAATTTAGTCCGGGCTTTGAATGCAGCAGAGTTAAACAGATGCTGTGAAGAGACAAACCAAAGTTATATAAACATGCACACAAAACCTTAATGAATGAAACCGTTCCGAGTTAATTTGCATTTTTTGGCAGACAGTTTACAAAATCAATTGAATCTGACTTCACGCTGCAAAATAAGACTTCTCGTCATGTCAGTGTTACTGTTATTTATTATATTTATAAGTGAAAGGTTCAAGATTACCCTCTCTGTGCGGGAGATCCTGCTGGCTTTGACAGACGCATCCAGAATGAGAGGAGTTCCAAGTCCAAAAATATCCCTCAACAAAGGATTAAACTACAAAAAACAGACACAAAAACTCATTGTAACAAACACTACAGAACAGTGCTTCTCAAACATGGGGCCGGGGCCTGTACAGGGTGCTTAAAAAACCTCAAAGTTTTACTTTAAATTATTTAAAACAAGTCTAAAAAAAGCATTAAAATAAGGAACAATAACTACAAATCCTACAAATGCTCTATAAAAACCTCAATATGTAGAGGTAGACTAATTATTAATAAATGTGATTTCTATCACTGGAAGTGTCAAGTAAATTAACACAATCTTTAAATACCATAAGTATTTTATAAAGAATATACATTTTTCTAGTAATGACAAGCTCTAAAATGTATTACAGTGGAAATTGAGAGAAATAAATACTTTTAAAATCTTTATCCAGTAAATTACTAACATCACGCAAAATCATTGGTAAAATCTTGTGCATAGATTCAAATATCAATTATTTAAATGACTTAATTGGCTGGGATTTTTGTTATTTATGCCAATGGAGATCTGCAATTGGTCCTCCTTACCTGTAAGTGGTGTCTGACTCCAGACTCGAGCACTTCCTTAAAGGCATCATAAATCCTGTGGCGCATCCAGCCATCAATGAATATGCTCTCAATCCCAAACTGAATCTTCTCCTCAGTGAAATCTTCATTCTGAAAATAGGAGGGAATATGTGGTCTGATGTCAGTACATTTTTAAACCATAATCATCTAAGACTATCCAGGATCAACTCGGTTTATAAGCCCTGCATGCAAAGTTGCTATAAAATATTTGGATGTAATTAACTGACACGTTATTTAAAAACAAAAAGGCATGAGTTGCGGTTCTCCTTTCACCTCAATGTAGTGCAGCACCTCTCTGAAGATTGAGCGCTGTTTCCTGCGGTCATTTTTAGCACGATGTTTGTTTCCATCAGTGGCCAGGTTCTTTAGACTGTCACACAATGCCTCGGAGTCCTCATACTCAAACTCCTGAAACACCACACACATTACGTACACTGCCATCGTCCTGACACTCAAACCTATTCAGCATTGCACAACACACACCTGATCGATGTCCCGTGCCAGTTCATACAGCAGAGCGATGGTCTCTCCCACAGCAATCCTGAAGTTCACCTCACTGCTTTCTAAACACGCGTGTAGACGTGGCAAGTGGCTAAAAGACAGACAAAGAGATAGATCATATTACAGACAAATAAGTCTATCTATTCAATCTGGGTGTTGTCACATGGCTTTTTTTCTCACCCTAATGAAAGCATTACATAAAATATTATGTCTTTTGTATTCACTGTGGTTTAGATATCAAAACCGTTTTGGATTGTGGCTTTGTAACAACAAAAAAGGCCCATACACCATAAAGGTGAAAATACAAGAAAAAAGAAGATGTGAAATAATAACCACAGCTTCACAGAGGAATGGCAAACATTTCGGTCATAAGACCACCTTCAATGCCTAATTACTAAAGGGCAGGTCATATTTACATTTATTCATTTAGCAGACACTCATCCAAAGTGGCTTACAAATGAGGAATACAAAAAGCAATTCATCTTAAGAAAGCAATAACATGAGAGGTGCTAGGAATACAAAGTTATAGAATAATAGTACAAGCTAGAACAAAGAGGGATATAACAAATAGTGAGAGCATAGAAAAAGTAGTGTTTTTTATTGTCTTTTTTACAGATGTTCAGCGAGGAGATATGGGTAGATTTGTGGGTCCAAACATTATCGAAACAAGCATTGTAGCTGACTACAAGCATTGTAGTAATCAGTAAAGTTTTGTTTCTCTCGCATTTGCTTTTCTGTTGTCCTTTATCATCTTTATAGAGTGCAAGACATTATTTTTTGCAACCTTTTGCCTATTTGGACTATGGACTATTTGTGCAAAGATGTGATTTTTTGCAATTCAAACTCACTGGTTCAGAATGGTGTTGATGCGTGATGCAGGGCAAAGGGTGCAGAGCAGAGCCCAAGACTGAAGGGCGGCGCTGTGGAGCGCAGGGATCCCGGTTTTGACAGAGGGCAGAGTGCCATCACCCAGGGGATATGCACCCACAAACACACTCTCCAAATGACCAATAGATTTTAGCAGGTCCTGAAAAAGACAGGAGGAAAAAGATAGATGATACTACTATGAACATGCAGATCTATAAATATTCATATGCATTTTACAAGATCTGATCATACCTCTGCATCATCTGAGGCAGACACGTAGCAGCACATACCCAGAGCTCGAGCGCACTGACAAAAGGTGAGATAAGTAAACAATCCCATTTTAAGTGTTAATGGAATCGAACAAATAAAGGTTTATAGACATATATTGAGGCATCAACTCACACTCTGTCGAGCTGACAGGCTGGCACAGCTGTCAATCAAAATGGAACTGAGGATGGGGCTGAGCATCTTAAAGCCCTCCTCACCTTCAACTCCACCCCCGAGCTGCACACACAAGAGAGCGCACACTGTAGCAGCAGCGGTCTGCTCCTCTCCTCCACCTAAAGAAAAAAAAGACACTTAATCAAGTCAGTTTATTTGTAAAGTAAGAGAAACCAGTCTTGAATTTTCATATAATAAAAAAAAAAAAATGATAAAATATTATATACATTTTAAAGGGTTACTCCAACCCAAATACTCACACTCATGTCGTTCCAAAACCGTAAGACCTCCGTTCATCTTCAGAACACAAATTTAGATATTTTTGATGCATTCTGAGAGCTGTCTGTCCCTCCCATAGATAGCAATGGAATTAACACGATCAAGGTCCATAAACGTAGCAAGGAGATCGGTAAAATAATCCATGCGACATCAGGAGTTCAACTGTAATTTTACGAAGCTACAAGAATACTTTTTGTATGCAAAGAAAACAAAAATAATGACTTTATTCAACAATTCGTCTCCTCCGTGTCACCATAGCGACATTTTGAAGAGTATCCACTGAACGCAAACAGCATATGCTGTTCTGTGTCAGCTGCACCACACGGATACGCTGTTTTCGTTCATATCAAAGCGTATGATTTGTTCATATCAAAGCAACGGATACGCTGTTTGCATTCAGTGGATGCTCTCCAAAATGGTGCTACGGTGACGACGAATTCTTGAATAAAGTCATTATTTTTGTTTTCTTTGCATACAAAAAGTATTCTTGTAGCTTCGAAAAATTACAGTTGAACTCCTGATGTCACATGGATTATTTTACCGATCTCCTTGCTACGTTTATGGACCTGGATCGTGTTAATTCCATTGCTGTCTGAAGATGAACGGAGGTCTTATGGGTTTGGAACGACATGAGGGTGAGTAATTAATGACAACATTTTCATTTTGGGGTGGAGTAACCCTTTAATATAAAGTAATTGGATATAATGCAACATTTTTTTTCGGACCATAAATTTACAGTCTGCTTTTGAACGAAGAGTGGTACATGGCTCTGACGGTACATGGCCCCGTCCATCGTCCTTTTGATGCGGTGCAGTTGTCCTGTCCACATTGGAGAAAAACACCCCCAAAGCATAATGTTTCCACCTCCATGTTTGACGGTGGGCATGGTGTTCTTGGGGTCATAGGCAGCATTCCTCTTCCTCCAAACACGGTGAGTTGAGTTGATGCCAAAGAGCTCGATTTTGGTCTCATCTGACCACAACACTTCCACCCAGTTCTCCTCTGAATCACTGGCAAACTTCAGACGGGCCTGTACATGTGCTTTCTTGAGCAGGGGGACCTTGCGGGCGCTGCAGGATTTCAGTCCTTCATGGCGTAGTGTTACCAATTGTTTTCTTGGTGACTATGGTCCTAGCTGCATGAGATCATTGACAAGATCCTCCCGTGTAGTTTTGGGCTGATTCCTCACCGTTCTCATGATCATTGTTCACCTTCTCACCAAGCTGCTTGGCGATGGTCTTATGGCCCATTCCAGCCTTGTGTAGGTCTACAATCTTGTCCCTAGTCTCAGCCTCAGACGTCACGTCCACGGAACGTTGGCTAAACGTCTGATGCATATGGCACACTTATCTGGAAACAGTTCAGGAGTGTTGAAGTCGTCGTCGGATTGGTTGAATTATACAGGATTTCCGGGAGACTTGTGTCGCGTTCTTTAACGTTCTAAAAAAAGATGTAGTGGCGCCAAACCCCCTCACGAAAGAAGAAAGCCGTCGTGTTTACAATTGTGACGATGAGCGCTTGTCAGGATGAACTAAACGCTGGATTTTCAAAAGTATGTGAAATAAGTTCGCGGAATAGAATCTTTAAAATACGTCCGAGAATTTTACACACCGGTCTGTTATTGTGGCGACATTTCCACGCCCCGAAACGTGACGCTAAACGAAATGAACTGTGATTGGTTGTTTGACATGTTGACATGGGCGGGCCTTGGCCAATAAATGCTGCCATCTATTCCAGACCTTCAGCCGTCAGTCTGAAGGTCTGGCTACGCGAGACTATCTTGTCCCTGACATCCTTGGACAACTCTTTGGTCTTGGCCATGGTGGAGAGTTTGGAATCTGATTAATTGATTGCTTCTGTGGACAGGTTGTCTTTCATACAGGTAACAAACTGAGATTACCTAATCTCAGCTCCTTACCTGTATAAAAGACATCTGGGAGCCAGAAATCTTGCTGATTGATAGGGGATCAAATACTTTTGACTTTTGTCATTAAAATGCAAATCAATTTGTAACTTTTTTTTAAATGCGTTTTTCTGCATTTTTTTGTTATTATTCTGTCTCTCACTGTTCAAATAAACCTAGCATTAAAATTATAGACTGATCCTTTCTTTGTCAGTGGGCAAACATACAAAATCAGCAGGGGATCAAATACATTTTTTCCCCACTGTATATATCCAGAAGTTTCACTTCAGTGCTCAGAGAAAATAAACACACATGTAAGACTGCAAAACCGGTCTCTGTGCTCTTAGTTGTAATAATCTAAAGAGTGTCTCATTGACTTTAACTTGAACTTTGATGTGTGAGTACACAAATTAAGTCCTAAGTCCCACCTTTCTTCAAGCTCCTTTCCAGACAGTCACTGATGGTGAAACGTCTCTCTAACAAAAACTCATACAGGACTCTGGAAGAAAACGCCAAGCGCAGACTTTCTAGTGCAGCCAGACGGGTCTTAGCACTGAAAAACATATAAAACATAAGAGTGAAACAGCTGCAAAGCTCATTTAGTTTTCAGTAACTGTGTGTATGCTTGCATTGCTCACTGTTGCGTGTCAGCGTATTGATACCTTTTGTCCATCAGATTGTCGATGCATTGCTTCAATTTGTCTTCTGTTTCTTCCTGAGCAGTTTGTTCATCTACCACCTCCCCTGCACAGCACAGACAGTCAGTGTGTGGATTTTTTGCATGCTATATACAGTATATTTGTGATAAGGTTTGTGCATGTATGATGTTTTTAATTGTCTGTGTACCTGTGCCCTCTTCTATGACTGATGCGCTCTCACTGGCACTGCTGTAGTGACTGAGAACCTCCGACGCTAAATCATCATCACTCACACCAGACTCGCCTCTCACCCCATTTCTCCCTAAAACATTGAGAGAGAGACATGATGAAGAGATACACAGTAAACATTAGTTTAATGGTTTATTTAAATAAAGGATGGGAATGATCATAGGTTAGTCAGATGGATGTTACTGAGCGATCATGTGTGTTTTAACTGTCCACAAAGTTAATGTACCAGAACCTAAACCCTTTGCTTGTACAAAGCCAGAAGATTCACTTCAGTGCTCAAAGAAAACAAAAACACAATTAGGATTGTAAAACCAGTCTGTGCCCTTAGTTTTAGTAATTTGAAGGGTCTCCCATTGACTTTAACTTCAGCTTAAAGTGTGACTATACAGAAAACCTCTTTCACGCTCTCATATTCACTTCTCAGCAAACCAACCCAGAAACCTAGAGCTCTGAATTGGGTCAAAGTTCACTGTGGCCTCTCTCAAACACCTACATATATATAAACGCACACAAAGGCCCACCTGCTTCCCCCAGAGGTAACAGCAGACCTTTAGTTTAACATGAATGTGTCAGTAAGAAACATGAGGATTTGTAAATGGCATGTTTAAAAATTAAAAGGTAGTGAATAAAACAATTTTGATAATTAAAACCAGGAAGACAGATTAAGGTGGAGAAATATCCTCTGAGACTTTATCCTCTCTGCACTGATCCACTCTGGATCATGAATCAGATCTTTTCAGTGATCAGGTTAATCTGTGAAAGAGGTCATGCAGTTCATACATTTGAAAAGATTCAATCAAACCTTTTGAATCTATTGTGTTATATTTATTTGTATTTCAAACAGCCTTACTAGATATTGTCTAAAATGATATGATAAGTTTGATTCAATCATGATTATATGATAAGTTTGATTCGATCATGATTTAACTTGATTAGTCTGCAAGGATGTGACTCATTTGTAAGTTAGTCTGCTTAATGTATCGAATACACTACTGTTCAAAAGTTTGAGGTCAGTTGGATTTTGTTTTTAACTAAGTCTGTTATGTTCACACATTTGTTTGTGTGAACATAACATTCATTAATAGCGGAATGACAATAAAGCTCAACTTGACTTCACATTTATTTGATCACAAATATAGTACAATCGGTAATACTGTAAAATATTATTAAAACTTAAAATGTCAGTTTTATGTTGTAAAATATTTTTGAATTTATTCCAGTGATGGCAAAGCTGAATTTTTAGCAGCCATTATTCCAGTCTTCTGTGTCACATGATCCTTCAGGAATCATTCTAATATACTGATTTGGTGCTAAAGAAACATTTCTTATTATCCATGTTAAAAAAAAGATGTTGCTTAATATTTTTGTGGAAAGCATGATGCATTCTTTTTAGATTATATTTAAAATACATAAAATGTCTTTACTGTCAATTTTGATCAATGTAATGCATCCTTGATAAATAAAAGTAATACTGACCCCAAACTTTTCAAAAGCAGTACAAGTAAATATAAATAAATGACTTAAATGTTTCAAAACCTTTACCCAAAGCTTCAATCAATTGGTTCACTGATTTGCAGATTTAAGCAAAAACTAATTCAGAATAAAATCAGAAGACCATTATAGAACTAAAAAGAACTCATCAATATGAATGTGCCATCCCAATAGACTTTAAAATGGCAGTACCAATACATGCATCAGCATAACAAGACAACAGCAGGAATGAGATGGGAAGCAGCAGTGCATTCAGCAGAGGATGAATACCATGTGGAGGAGGGGTCTGGAATGGTCGGGAATTTATGAAAAACAAATCTGAGACAATCAACAGTAGCCTCAGACTTTGCAGATTCAAAATGTGGATAGAAACAGTTAGTCCAAATATTTTGACTTGAGTTCCAGAACTTTCCAGAAGCCTCATCACTCAGTAGAGCTAAACCCGTGACTGGACACATGTGATTCCCAAGCAGCAGGGGGGACTTCAGTATTTAAATTCCACCATGAAAAGAATTCAAATGAATACTTTTGTTAAACATCCCAGTTTCTCTATGATTGCTCAAAGAACAATGAAAGACAACTTTAGCTACCTTAGAGAAAAAGCTACTTGGCCAGACAATAACAGCCTCCAATCATGATAATGATTAATGATTTCCAGTATAATACGAGTTAAAAGGAACACATTTATGGTTTGGTACCAATGAAGGGGTAGTTGACCTTTACTGATGGGGCTGTGGATGTACTTTTGACCCAAAAAAAAAAAAGTTAGGAAACACTGATCTAGAAGTCTGCTTTCACAAGAAAGCAGAAGTGATAGATGCTTCTGGGGCATTTTGGTTCTGGAGTCATGAAAGGCATTAGACAAATGAGAGAAGATGTAAACAAATACACATGAATGGATATTCACATGCAGTTCATTAAACATTAATGGGGTGAGAGGTATGAGGTCACAATCGAGATCAGGTCATGCTACCTGCACGTGACAGGGCAGTCTTTGACAACTGCAGCTGAAGTACTTCCTGTCGAAGTGAGCCTGCTCACAGTGAACAGGAGGAAGAGACAGATTAAATCAGGTCTTATATCAGATCAGTTTGACATTTCAAACATTGAACTGTAAGACAAGGCCAGCTGACAAGAAATGCTACTTATGCACTCTTGCACCCCTGCTAAAAAAAATAATGGAGTTTGGTCTCCTAAGCAGGGGTGCGTTTCCCAAAAGCAACTATGGTCACAAGTTCCATTGTTACCAATAGAGTTCAATGGAACTAACGACCAAAGATAGCTAAAGATGCTTTTGGGAAACACACCCCTGGTCACAATGGTCTGCTTTTAGTCAGGACCAGTCCATTTTTCAACTTGTCAGAATGAGAATTCACCATGTCCACAAGTGCAGCTGTGAAACCACCTGAAACCAGTTAAGACCAGCAAAACATCGTAGGCTGGTTTAAACTTTTTTTTTTCCTGTTTGTTTTGTTTTCAGCATGACATTAACACATCAGTTCATTAAGAAGATTTGACAGTCATTCATAGAATTATTTTTTTTTTGTCATGTTTGCATTTACCGGGTGAGTATCATCAAGCCCTGGATCTGGTTTGACTGGTGGTAACGTTACACACGCACGAGGAATGCGTGCTGACTGCGCGTGAACTTATCAAAAACTTGTTCTTTTTTAAACGGAAATCCAGTCTTCGTATTGAGACAAATAGTTGAAAGTTTAATAAATAACTTATCTAATCTTACAGCTCGCGTGAGTGGTTCGGGAAGGCCCGGTTTTCGCGACTCCGTGACACTTGGGCTAAATATACACGAGCAGACATGAGCTTCACCTGTCATGCTGCAGACTGAATAACCCTGACAGCCAATCACTTTGCTTCTATCCTTACTGCTAATGTAAAGGGCAAACACAGTTTCTAAAATAATCATTGTTAAATAGTTTGCTTACTATGCATTGAAGTTTTCAGAAGACTGGCGCTTGAAATCAGGCAAACTGTAATGGTGCTGAAATGGTTGCAGCCACATCAGCAAGACCAAATAAAAGCTGCCTGTAATGCATAATTTCTATCTTTTTGCTTGAAATCGTAAAGTAAATAAATAGAGGAAAAAATAAAAATGAAAAACTCAGTTTCCAGCTGTTCAAAAATGTGTCACCCAAACAAGTATGGCATGTAATTGTATTTTTAAATGTTACTTTAATTGTTTAAGCATAATTATGCCATAATATAGTGAGGTTTATGCTTACAATAAAAAATACGTTACCAATGGTTTAAAAACAATAGTTTTAAGTACCGACAAATTCTATGAAATCAATTATTCGCAATTATGCAAGTACACTGATCTTGTTCTAAATATATGTTGCTGGAAAAAAAGCAAAGAAAAACTATTGCTTGGTGATATTTTGTCGTGTGACCATGTGTATACAGTCTGTGACAGCAGAAGGTGTTAAACTCACCCTTACTCGAACTGTTCCCACCGCGTTTCCCCTTTTTGCTTCGTGGCATTCTGACGGCCGCTCCAAAACAGACAGATAATACAGAACAAGAAGCTGTAGACAGTCAACAGTTGATCAACAATCCCAGCCGAGAAAACCTTCCCAGAGTATCAAAATACTGTGATCTGTGCAGTTTGGCCCCACGCTTTAGGCACCACCAATGAAAGGTGCGCCTCGCACCGACATTAAAATACTTCGAATTCAGTCTTAGTTTTAGTATTTATTATCTATGGTTGTCCCCAGGTAACCGATATCTAATGCCAGGTTGTGATGGTAACTGCTTTTGGAAATGTTTGGGACAGAGTATCGTGCACGTTGCTGCTCCAGATTCCACCATCTTCCCATTGGTAACGGCTAGCACACCCGGCACGCTCCTCCTCTACGGCTCACACAACAGCAGAGAATTATGGGTAATGTAGTTCACTGTATGATTCCGACTGAGGGCCTATGCGAGAGACGTAAAATTGAGAACTACAATTCCCACAATGATCAGCAATTAAGAAATGTTTGGATTGCAGACTGCAAAAAAGTTACAGCTTTCTAAACATTTCTGTATGAAAACAATAAGGACGCTAAACAGAACTGTCATTATACCGCGACTTTTATGTTGCTAGTAATTCTCATTGAGTGAGACGGTGGTACACGTGGTCGTCAGGTTTATCAACACCGGTCATAGAACCCATTCACTCTTTAACAAGTTAATTATTCACTATAACAATACTTATTTTACTATTTATTAACTAACCAACTATTACTACTCACCATAAAACGTTACACGCAAACCATAACTATTATCAATAGTAGCCAAATTCACTCTCTGCAAATGTAGTCAAAATCTAAAATGTTATATTTAAGTTAAAAACTTTAAATCATAGCCCACAGAGTACAAACACAAACCATACCAAATTGTTGACTGCTAATGTAAAAGTGTATATACTTTAAAAGTCTAATTTGAGGGAATAACCAATCAAGTAAAACTGTATAAAATTATATAGAATAAATTAAATTAATTTAATCACATCCCAAAAAGAAACATATATGGAAATGTTCTTTCCGACAGAAAGACTTCACAGTGATGTGGTCTAAAGTTAATGACATTAACAATACTACAGCATGACAACCTACTCCTGAGAAATTAGGCACTTTTCTAATACAATTAATCTCATTCCGATTAGCTTTGTTAATTATTTTATCATTGTACGTCATAAAGTTATGACACTGGCATAAAATGAACCAGGTATGTGGCAAACTTATGAAAGGAATCCTAGTCAGTAGTCTTTAAAACAGATGTCACCTTCCCACACTCAAACTAACATTTCTAGAGCTCTATGTTATAAGTAATTTCAATACTAAAACTTTCACCCAACATACCACACAAACTAGCACAGAACTTTACTAGATTTCAAAAAACACCAATATGTCTTAATTAACACATCCCATAACACCTCAAATGATTGTAATTAAAATTGTCTAAAAATTAAACACAAAAAAATTAATGATTAAACCAAAAATAATTTCAATGGATAAAACCAAACATGAGAGAGAGAGAGAAACAGCAAGTGGTCCTTTCCCACATCCTTGATTTGAATTTCTAAGTGACCAAAATGTTGAGCAAAAAACATAATGTCCTGGAATGTAATTTAAATGGAAGTAAATTATGTTCTTGTTTAAAGTTTGCATTTGTGTTTGCATTATGGAATGCTCAATGTTGACGTGTCTCTCAGGCTTTACATAATCTCTAATGTTGGTCTCAATTCCAGCGGGAATCCAGTGGCAGTGACCACCACTGCTAAATACTACCAGACAGATCTACGACAGACCCTCTTATAAACACAGACGCTTTTATGATCTATTGGCCATGTAGTACTTGGTGGGCATGAAAGGCGTCTTGCTGACCACTGCTGGCACTGCTTTCTTCCTCACTTCCACCTGGATTGATGTGCCCACTTTACTGAAGCCAGCTTCCACGTAGCCCATGGCAACATTTTGTTTGAGGCAGGGGGAGGGGCATCCACTGGTGACCTCACCTTAAATAAAGTAGAGTTTGGAATGACATGAGGGTGAATAAACAATGATTTTGAAATATTCTGTTAAACACAAATGAGTTACCTATAACTCTGCCGTCAGATGATAGGATTGGTGTGTGCTGTCTGACAGGTGGTCCAGAGGAGATCAGTCCCACTCTCTTTCTCTGAGTCTTTGCCTTTATTTGTGGAACAATGATATCAGCACCAGGGAAATCTCGTGCCTGTCGACGACGCTTACCTTAAAACACACACAAATACATTAGCATTCAATATACATGCATGGGAAGTGATAATAAAAGTCTTGACGCACCTATAGTCCAAACAAGACTTGCTTCCACAGGTGTGGTGGTCTCATCAATGTCATTGCCGTAGAGACAAAGTCCCGCCTCCAGCCTCAGACTGTCTCTGGCACCGAGACCAGCGAGTTTCACCTCACTATTGGCTAAGAACTTTTCAGTCAGGGAGACAACATCTCCACTTGGTACCGAGATCTGAATAAATCGTATGGAAATACAAGAGCATAAATGTTACAGACATGCCAAAAACACACACACACACACACACACACACACACACACACACAACACACACACACAACACACACACACATAACACACACACACACACACACACACACACACACACACACACACACACACACACACAAACACACACACACACACACACACAACACACACACACACACACACACACAAACAAACCTCCCAAAAGTAAAGTTTTTAAAACTAGCTAGTTTAGTTAATTTTATTATTAGATAATAGACTCATCTATCATACATATCTAACAGTTCTTACAATAAAAAAAAAAGAAAAAGAGAGATTTGTGCCTCTAATAATTTATAATAGTCACGAGACACAAAAGTTTGGAGTCTGTAAGATTTTTAACGGTTTTAAAATAAGTCTCATATAATCACCAAGGCTGCATTTATTTGATCAAAATACAGTAAAAACAGTAATATTGTGAACTATTATTGCAATTTAAAATAACTGTTTATTCCTGTGATTGCAAAGCTGAATTTTTATTAGCCATTACTCTAGTCTTCAGTGTCACATTATCCTTCAGAAATCATTCTAATATGTTGATTTGGGGGCTCAAGAAACATTTACTTTTATTATCAATGTTAAAACAGTTGAGTTGCTTAATATTTTTGTAGAAACCATGATTATATTGTTTTCTTTGATGAATAGAAACTTTAAACAAACGGCATTGAAAAAAAAAATCTTAAAAAATCATTGATTTGAAATAGAAATCTTTTGTAACATTATGTCTTTACTGACACTTTTGACCAATTGAGTGCATCCTTGTTAAATAAAAGTATTAATTTAAAAACCTCAAACTTTTGAATAATAGTAAATAATTTCAGTATAGTCATACAGTCAGATGGAGATCACACACCTCAACTCCATCCTCCCCTGTATATCCGCAGCGTGTGACCCTGCAGCCCTGGATGCCAAACACTGGGGTCAAAACACCGGTCATAAAGGTCAACTTCCTGAGGTCATCACCCACACCTTTCTGCAGAACCTGGGCCATTGATGGGCCTGCATACACATCAATAAACATATAATCATTGCCAAAACGAATGCCCCAAAAATGTACATAATGCATTTAAATAACACACACCAATGTATCCTAAAAATATAAAGCAGGAATGTGGACAGTATTACCATGCAAGTATACCACAGACCCATGACTTACCCTGCAGAGCAATGAGACTTTCTTCCATGAACTCCAAATCTACATCATGACCTGCTGCTTTAAACTCCTGCAGTCTGGCCTACAAACAAACACGCATACATTTGAACAAACACATGTGAAAGCAAATAAATATATACAAATAAAAATTATTAACAGACCGACAGCATTAAATAAATCAGATTTTCACACAATAGTATTATTAAAAACAACTAGAAATGAAAAATGTTAAGGAATTTTGACGCCCCCTTGTGGTGTTTAATGGGGTTAATATTTTCAGTCATTAAATATACACAAATATTTGAATGCCTGATCAATCAGAATCAAGTAAATTAATATGTTTAATGATCATCAACTGTTACTGGCCTGCATATGAGCAGAGTCTTTGTCCGCACAACCAGCATTGGAGACAACATACAGGTAACCCTGATCTGTGTTGGTCACAATCAGATCATCCATGATTCCTCCTTTAGTGTTTGTGAAGAGGGAAAGAGTGCCCTAGAAAAAAGAAATGTTATTTTTGATGACTAAAGCATGTTTTTTTTACTAAAGTTGACAGTTATTAGAACTCTCTTTGTGTGGGTGTCTTACCTGGTTGTCTTTTAGTTCAGCGATGTCTCCAACAATCAGAGACTCTATGAACTTCACTCTGTCTCTACCATAGACTTTAGTCTATGAGGAGAAAACAGCAAATATTCATTAGACACACTTATCTCAAAATAATGAACAGCTAATGTTGTATGTCAAATGTGTCATTTTAAGCTGATGTTTTACTTAATTTTTAAAACATGTATTGGCTCAAAACAAACCATATGAATTGGTCTACACACTGACCTGCAGCATGTGACTGACGTCGAAGATGGAGCAGTGCTGGCGTGTGTGCATGTGTGAGTTAATGTGACTGTCTTTGTACTGCACAGGCATACTCCATCCTGCAAACTCCACCATCTTACCACCCTGAGCCCTGTGGAAGTCATACAGCGGGGTCTTCTTGAGCGCCACCTAGATACAGAGAAAAATCTATTCAAATAAAACCTGTTGGATAAAGTTCATATTTATATAATACAGTCAATAATATAGTTAATAATAATAGTAGTAAAACAGTACAGTACAAATGCATAGTTTTTTTTTAAAAAGCTTTCATTTTCATGGTATCTTATATGTTGTTCAGAATCATTGGGGGTTAATGATTAGATCCTGCAATAAATAAGATCATGTGTGTGTGTTATTAAATCAGCTTAAGGTGCTGTGACCTTTGACTGGCTCCTACCTATGAGTCCGCCCACTTTTACCTCACATTAGGCCACATTAGCTATTTACAGTTTACGAAACCAGTCCAAAGTCAACTAAGTAGTCTGAATGAGAGGCTAGAACACTATCTGATCCACTGAGAGAGTGTGTGTTTGAGGCTTTATCTTTATTACATCAGGTTTCACACACTCAGACTGCTGCGTTTAAGAATTTAGGAGAATTCAGTGCCTTGTGACTACCAATAATTGAGTCTATTTATTTTATCCCTATCATTGACATTTATATTACATATGTAGATTTTAAAAGATCATATTAGCTGAGAGATTACATGGAATATGTCAATCAGTCTTATTTCATTTGTCACACCACAGGACCACTGAAAATGAACTAACAAATATTAAAATACTTTAAAAAAAAAAAAAAATTCAGAGCAGTTGCCGAACCTAATATATACAATTTCGCATACAAATACAAGAAACTCATAATCTGCGCGACTCGAGTGTTGTCTGCGTTTGATGACGTTACAGGGTGTTCCGAATGAACACGTTTTGCTAGGTGAAGTGCACTTCTACAAATAGTAGGGATGGGCGATACCTCTTATTTTATTTTCGATCCGATACCGATATTTTCAAGCCCAGTATCGTCGATATCGATACCAATACCGATACCTGTAAACTAAAATGATCTTTTAAATTATTAAAAGAATATAATCAGTAATTATACTCACTTAATATTAGATTTTAAAGCCATTTTTTTAACATTTCACAGGCCTTTTTTTGTTTACACTGTCAGAAATGAAATATACTAAAATTGTATTTTAGCCCTTTACTGGGGCAGTAACCTCAAAGGTGCACCTATACCCCTAAAAGGGAGCATATTAGTACCATACAAGTAGGCTATGCATGCTTTAAGGGTATAGATAAGTTACAAAGGTGCACCTTTGAGGGTACCTCATGAAAAATAAACATGGTGTTACATACAGTAAGTACTCAAATGTATTATTATTATTATTACCATGGTAAATTTGTGGTTTCTACAGTTTTACTACAAATACTGTGGTAAACTGTGGTTCCTGTAATAAAACCATGGTTATTTTTTAAAAAAGGCTGCCAGGCTCCTGTACTCCTAAAGGTCAAACTTTAGCATTTTTTTTTTTCTGACAGATTTATTAACAGCAATTACAGAACATAACAGAATCCATTTGAACTTTTAACAACCAGTTTAAATTTACTTACACAAACTAGCCTATTTAAAATAAATATTACATGTACACAAACGTTTGGGGTTAGTAAGATTTTTTTATATTTTTTTAAATAAGTCTCATGCTCACCAAGGCTGCACTTATTTGAACAAAAATACAGGAAAAACAGCAATATTGTGAAATATAACCTTTAAAATAACTATTTTCTATTTTAATAGGCCTATTTTAAAATGTAATTTTAAATGCATCTGTGATCAAAGCAGAATTTTCAGCATCATTATTCCAGTCTTCAGTGTCACATAATCCTTCAGAAATAAATCCAATATCATTTGCTGCTCAGGAAACATTTCTGATTATTATTGCTGCTTCATATTTGAAATCGTGATGCATTTTTCAGAATTAATTTTATATATAGCAATAATGATATGTAATGTAATGTAATAATGTGGCAATGGTTTCTTATGATCTATTTATGCTTCTGATGCTTTTGGGAAACGCAGCTCTATTTGAACTGTGACTGAGCCACGCGTCCGCAGCGAACGCTGTCTGTGATTGATTACTTCTGTCTTTCAGCATTTGCGTGTGTTCCGATGAGCAGGAGAAATAGCTCTAACACAATTGTTCGCTAATATAGTCTATTTTTCCATTTACAGTAGAAGCTTATTTTATGCACCGATTTTCTTAATAAATAAAAATAGTGGTTAAAAAAAATGCACTTTAGAATCGATATTTTTATGTGAGGATCGATCCTTTCGATACAACATCAGTATCGAAAGTATCGATACTTTAGGATCGATCCGCCCATCCCTAACAAATAGTGTTTAGGAAGCAGTTTCAGTGATTCACACACAGTCAAAGCCGCGAGGACTCTGTACGGATGGGCGCTCTCGTGCTCTTAATTAGCGCCGCAGCTCGAGCGGACAGCGCAGCAGATGCCCGTGTTTCTCCTGCATGAACCCTGAGCCATAGCAGAGCACTAGATTCAAAATCATCTCAGCAGTCAAGACATTATACTGAAATACACCAAGTCAAAACTTTACTTTTACGAACTTTGCAGGAAATTATCTTTAGCTTTTTGTCACCGTTTTGCAAAGACTTCGGTTTATTTTAAGTTGTTCAACGTTTGCACATCTTATGATGTTTTTAATGATCCCAGTTCCGTGCATACCTCTGTGGAAGCTTGCCTATCCTGCCGCCCCGTTGCCCCCAGACCAACAGTCCGCGTGGTTTCCCTGGAAAGTCGGTTACAGAGTAACGTTACGTTTGCAAAAGCCCGAGCAAGCATTTTGCCTTTCGTTCAGTTTCACACCAGTTGTTCAAAAGCCCAGCGCAGGCACTGACAGCTCGGTTGGACTCGACTCTCACTCCTTTCCCTGCAAAACAAGGAGCGTAAATTCAGGGAATCCTGGGAAATGTAGTTGAAATTCCTAACGTACACGTGCTGTTGAGCAGCTCCCCACAGACACTTCAAATAACTCTTCCGACAAACGATGGCGCATAAAGACTTTCCTTTTAGACACGCACGCAGCACAGAAATTAGGGATGTGTTTTGCTAAGGAATATAACAATTATTTTAGTACTTTCGAGGAACAAATATTTGGGTAGAAATGATTTTCCATTTATAGATTTGGCAGACGCTTTTATCAAAATAAGTGACTTACATTCACAATACATTTAGATTTTTATCAGTTCATGCATTTACATGAACTGATAAAAATGTGTATTTTAATGCAGTGTAATTAATAAAAGCTATAAAAATCCAACTTTATCATTTACTGCCTCTAGTCTGTTTACAAGGCTATATTTCAACAGAAAATAGCAAATAACAAAAGGCATTTTTACTTGAATATATCTACCAATACAAAAAAAAAAGCAATATTTTGAATTCTTTGTATAAAAAAAACTGATCACAACAAAACTCATAATCTTTGACTAGTCATGTAACAAGTCAGTATCAGGTCAGTACACTAATTCAATTTTCATGAACATAAATGTAACGCGTAACTTTGTTCATTTTTCGTTGTGATTCGTTTTAAAGGGATAGTTCACTTTGAAATTAAAATTTGGTATCTATCAGCTTACCCCAAGGGCATCCAAGATGCAGGTGTCTTTTTTCCTTCAGTAGATCCAATTTTGATGTTTTTAGGTCAAACCGTTCTAGTCTGTCAGTCATATAATGGCAGGTATAGGTCACTGTCTCTATAAGAGGGAAAAAGAACATGCACAGAGAAATCCAAATTAAACAATTCCCCATCGTAACTACACATTGATGGCCTAAGACACGAAACGAGCGGTTTGTGTGAGAAAACGAACAGTATTTATATCGTTTTTTACCTCTTGTACACAACCATGTCCAAGTGATCTGAGTGCGCGCACGCATCCGGTGTGTGACGTGTGTGTGTGCACGCGCTCTGGCTCACGCTGCATTCACACGGGGCATCGGCGTCAACGCTTGACGGAGGGCGTGTCTGAAGCATGGTGCTGACGCAACTTTTCAAGCGCCAACGGAGGCGTCATCCAATCAGATCGCCTCATGCAAATACCCAATCCCGTTCATGCAACACCAGAGAAGTATGTGATTGGTTGTTGTAACTATGACAGCGCGTCAGCACCACGCTTCAGACACGCCCTCCGTCAAGAGTTGACGCCGACGCCCCGTGTGAATGCAGCGTGAGCCACAGCGCGCGCGCACACACATGTCACACACCGGATGCGTGCGCACTCAGATCACTTGGACATGGTTGTGTACAAGAGGTAAAAAAACGATATAAATACTGTTCGTTTTCTCACACAACCGCTCGTTTCGTGTCTTAGGCCATCAATGTGTAGTTACGATGGGGAATTGTTTAATTTGGATTTCTCTGTGCATGTTCTTTTTTCCTCTTATAGAGAGAGTGACCTATACCTGCCATTATATGACTGACAGACTAGAACGGTTTGACCTAAAAACATCAAAATTGGATCTACTGAAGAAAAAAAGACACCTACATCTTGGATGCCCTTGGGGTAAGCTGATAGATACCAAATTTTAATTTCAAAGTGAACTATCCCTTTAAGGGGCCAATTTTCCTTTCGCGTTCAGTATGAAGAGGCCTTCATTCGCTCGAGAATCGGATTACGCTGGTCGCACTGTGTGCACTTTTGATCCACCAAAAGGAACCGACTCATACGAGTCATTTGTTCAGGAATCGATCACACATATTCTGAAAAAGAACCTGTTCCCAGTTCCCAACGCTAGGTAGTTTACAAAACAATTTCGCTTAGCTTGTAAGAAAAAAAATATATGTCGTAGTTTTTATATTACCCCGAGACAAGTTAAGAAATAACGGATATAAGAACACATTCCTTCTATTAAGCTGCATATAAGCCATTTTCTTCCAATATCAAAGTGTAATGCCTGTATCACAATATACACAAAGTCTGCATGTAACTGTTTGGCCCCAAATCTATAAATAACCGTTCTTCTCGTCCATGAGGCAGCAGCTATTTTGGGTCTGGGGATTTTGAGCTGTGTTTAGGGGTAGAGGTGCCAGGCGGACGAGACGGACACAGATCGCTTGAGACAGTCCGAGAAGACCACTCAAATCACTGCGCTTTCTCTAGTGTTTGTCAACAACACAACGACGCACAGACGTCTACTAGCGTTTGATGAAAACACAGTCTGAGGGTAAGTAACCTACACACGGGCACAGGCATCAACAGTTAGCCACTAAGAAATCATTTTCAGTTAAGTTAGTGTGTATTTGGGCCATAGTAGAGACATCAAACAGTTCATATGAGATCACCTGCTTCTGATTTGACTTCAATCTATTCAGCCAAAATTCATCTGAGACTAATCACAAGGTTTCTGTTTTTAAATGGGATGAGATGTTTGATGCATGAAATGTACTGTTTACTGTCTTCATCTGAAATACGTAAGGGTCTAAAAAGAGTTTGTTTTTGTTTTTTTGGTGGTGAACAGTAGCCTACCAAACAAACAAATGTCCATGTTTATTTAATATCAAACATTGGACATTTAACATCACTGCTGTTTCCAGACTTCAGCTGGTTTTCAATCATGCATCAAAGTTAGCAAAATGTTTGAGATAGCTGTTCAAAAGCAACAGCAATATAGCCTCACACTTATACAAATGTGACATTTTATTTAACATCAACAAAGCTGTGCTTTAACTGTAAATGTAATGGTTCTGTCCTTAATTTAGCATCCAGCCATTAAGAGATGGGGATGGGAATATTATTCACATATTTAAATGTCTTTTGCTCTTTTTTGAGGAATAGTTCACTCAAACTTATAATACTGGCATCATTTATTCACACTCATTTCATCTAAAAACCTTAGGACTGACTTTCTTGGAAACACAAAATGTGAAAATCTGAAGACTGTTTTCCTTGCTCTGTCGCATGGATTTACAGTTACTGGATGACTTAAATTTCAGTCTTTTTTCACATGAAGTTATCATATGACTTTAAAAGATTTGCAATATAGTGCAGAAGCCGTATGGACTTTCGTGGTGCATTTTATCCTTTTTTGAAGCTTAAAAGCTCTGGTCTTTGCAATTGCATGGAAAAGTGAAATCAGTACAAAATTTCTTCTTTTGTATTTCATGGAAGACAGAAAGTCATAAGGGTTTTAAACAACTTGTGACGAGTAAATATTGATTTTTGAATATTTGACTCAGGTTTGCATTCTCTGTCTGTCAGTGGTGGGAGTGATCATGAAGTCCACTCCTTCTCCTCCTCCAGCGTTTCTTCGTGTCAGCGAGCGTGACCTGACAGAGATCGAGCTCCATTCCGTCGACTCCATCAATGACCTGCACCGCATGCACTCAGAACAGCACAGCAAAGGTCTTTCATCGTGTCATGTACATCATGTCTGACTTTAAAATCCTCATTGGTTTCTACAGCACTCAAACCCACTTCTCACTGGCAGGTGTTCAGCCACCCCGTCCACCACCTCCTACCTCAAATGGGAATCTTCAGATGCAAGATCAGGGAGTTGTCTATCAAACAGGTCAACCAGTGAGAAGGCCCTGTGTGAGCAGACTGAATGACATATGCACTTCCACTAGGCGGCACTATTTTTTAGCATGTGCAGCCATTATTGTGTTCCTCCTTACTCTCATTCTTATCTTCAGTTTTTTAGGTGAGAAAATTTGTTTGTTAAAGCTGAAATTAATGTTTTAAGGCTAAACTGAAAGAAATGTTTTGGCTTCAATACAAGTCAAGGTCCATTGACAGCTTTTGTGGCATAATTTTGTTTCAATGCTTTTGCGTTCTCTTGCAAAAGTATCACATTCCCAGTTGTTCTCTCACAAAGGTATTGCAGTCCCCCAACAACATTTTGTTAATTTGGTGTTCCCTTGCAAAAGTGTCCTGCCAAGAAACTTTGCATACTTGTCGAAAAAGTAACATAGGGCCTCCGTAAGGTTGTCTAAGCTGTCAATTTGTCTAAATTGTCGATTTTGAAGCTGGAATACATTTCTATGCATTTCTGTGCCTTACTTTAACTGCAGTTTTTGTTGTCATTATTGTTTCCACTTGCTGTGGTAATCATCATTATTTCACTGATGCTGTCGACTTAGCTTTTTTAACATATTGATTCCAAAACATTAATTTGGAGGGCCTGCTGAATTGTTGTTTTATCAAATAACGTGTTTTCTGTTATTAATCCTCCAGTCCAGCAGAGCAGCGCACTTCACACACTTTTGGAGATGGTGAAACAGAAAAAGGAAACAGCTGAAGAAATCTCCCAACTCTTACAAGAGCTGCAAAAGCTGCACATCAACCTCACAGAGCAGCGACCATAACAAAAAGTCATTCTACACAGACCCACAGGAGAAATATTACTGCACTGTGACAACACTGAGAGAAGAGCACCGATTACTTCACATCAACATGTGTGATTCTCTGTCTTAAAGGCTTCTGTTACTTTGGTGGAATCCATTATCTTGCTCAAAAACATTCACGTAGCCTCCAGATTATTGTGCAGTTTAACTGGAAAATAATGTAGTTGACTTTTCAGTAGTATTGTTTTGCTATATTAGTTTCACTAAAGCAAATGATAATACAAAACAGCACTAAGAAATATGGAAAGAATGTGAATAATCACCTGTTATTATATTTTAATTCATTGTTATCACTCCTACAAACATTAAATTGTGCTAAAATATTGTGAATGAGCAAGAACATTCACTATGGTGAGCTTTTTTTGAGTGATTGCAGAATGATTGTAAATAATTATATAGACTAACATTCTATTTAATAAGAAAAAAATGAATTTTAAAATAAGAATAAAAAATAAATATAAATGAAAATGTTCTTAAATTTTGTGGGGTCCTGGTTTTATTGTGAAAGATATACATGTGCACATTATACCAAATAAAAAAAAAATGTCTTTGTAATCTTTCATCAAAAAATACAACAACTAGCTTCCTGAAATTACTTTACCTTTTACACTGTGGGGTTATATTGCAACAGTCTGGTTCTGGAAGTAAAAATCCTATTCATTTTCTCAACAGGAAATTGACATTACTCATGATTCTGCAAAGAAATCTCCACCAATCTGAGAATCAAAAGCCAATCATGATAAAAGACTTCATACACTTACACTACTTTATTATTTAGATGCACTCTTTATTTTGTACACTCTTGAGCTCTGGTCTTTGTCTGATTTTCTCATGCTTATTTGCTTCAAATCAAAATTTGTAATGTGACATATAATATCTTACAACTTTTTCAACAAATATGTTTTAAAAATCCCCACAGTGAAAATGAATGGAAATCAGAAAAGCATATCTGTTCTTAGGAAATTCTTTGCTCGCAGTGTTCTCCTCTCCATCCTTCATAACAGACACACTTGAACTTTGACCTCATGTCATTGAGAGGAAGAGCTTCATGGGTGCCATGTAGAGGGATCATGTAACCTGAGTGAGGGTCCCGTCGAGCGCAGCGTCCCTGGTTGTTACACATTCTCTTACTGCAGTTCCTCACACCGGCCTGCAGGGCGGAGACATACTCTCCTAGTTCTGAGCTAATGTAATCACGCAGGAGAGCGCACTGCCGCTGAAGAAAGACAGAAATATAATATTATAGCTGCAGCAATGAGTAACAAGATATGTGCTAAATCTAATATTGAATATTATGCATTTTCAGTTTGTGTACTGACAGTGTTTAGGCTTTTTGAGAGCATTAGGTTATCGCACGAAGGTAAATTCAGACTATATAAATCCTCACACATACAGTTTAGGCCTACTGACCTTAGACTTTGCAAAACTCAGCTCGCCCCATAACACGACTCCAGCGGCCCCTAAAGCAGCACTCTCACCTAGTGTGTGCTCCAAATCCGTCTGAAAACATACACATATATGATTCAGTTTCACAGAAGAATGTAGTTTTAAAAGTCAGATCAGCCTGAACTAAGACACTCTATGCTTTAAACATTATCGATTAATGTATCTGAATGTTTCCGAAGGTAAAAGCCTACTGTTGTTATTGTCAGATATAATTAAAACATTTCTGTTTATAGAATATTTATATTTGATTTTTGTTAAAATCAAATAAAACTATTAGATGAAGAACTTAAACTAAAAGAAAATTAGAAAGGTTGCCTTGGCAACTAAGTGAAATAAGTTTATGCTAAAATTACAGAAATAAAACTAAAACTATTAAAAAACATTTTATATAAAAAAATTGCTATGGTTTAAATTTAACAGTGATTTTAATAAATATTAAATCACATTTTATTATTATTATTATTTTTTTTTTTTAAAAATAACTTAAATTGACTCTATCGCCCCCTTGAGAAAGCGGTTAGTTACCGCTACAATAATAAAAAATGCATATTTAGTAAGTACAGCAATGCATTGGCCAAGAATTTGCTAACTTGCATTGAGCATGATTCTGAGCTAAAGGAGAACCATCTGCTTAAAGACGAAGATGAGGTGACTGTACTGGGCACAAGCTCAGAACTAAACCCCTCCTCTTTCAGGATCTATTCTGGGTGGAGGTGAAGAGCCCACTAATGCATGATAAGCCTGGAGCTCAGAACAAACACGATGTAAAAACACCATGTGGAAATTGTCAAGAGGTACCTGATTCAGAAATGCCAATGTGTGTGTGAATGCCAATCTGGCATAGGGAAAAACAGGAAGTGCTTCAGTGCCAGGTGAATGCTGGGATGCCACTCGGAGGGCCTCAAGTACATGGTGTCTCACCATGAGTTGAGCGTGTATATGTCCGGCCAGCTTACGCCACAAATAAATGCTGGGATACAAGGCTGTAGAGTGTTGCCATAGAAACACCAGTCTGTCATTCAGAATCTCTGTTCCATTGTGGCACTGCCCCGTGTATCCGCTGTGTCCTTGGCCATGATTGTTATAGCAACTGGGAAACCCATAAAAACCCCATAATCCCTCTGGGCAGAGACGAACACCAAGGCGCAAAGTCTCTTCCATAAACAATCTTGCTCCTAATTCAAACTCCACCTTCGCCTCGGATTTCACTTCTTCCTCTGACATATCTGGATGTTTCCACCTAACCAGCTTTTTGGAAATTTTCCTATATACAATTCTTTTCCCGAAGTTCCACATCCATATGGGCTGCCATGCTTCCCAATCTAGCACGGCTAATCCACTGAACGTCTGTCTCAACACTTCATTGATCTGCGCCTCGGCCAATGAGAGGTGAGCCTTCAGGGATCCTTGTTGAGGCAGGCCACCGTTGACCTTTGAGCCCTGACGGTTGATGTAGGGGTAAAGGCCCAGACGGCGCTGATAAAATATGCTCATATTTTGACCCTGAAATCGCTGCTGTGAGTTATGAATGATGTTGAATTGGCGCAGCGGCAGGGAGACTCCATATCGACGCTGACACCGAGCTGTAGGTATATTCCAGATGACTGAAAAGCCACGCCTCCCGATGACAGACTCCACCCCCTCAACCATATTCTGAACAGGGTTGATGGGAGACAAAATGACTGACAGGGCTAAGGTGAGGATGGGATGGGGAATAGATGATCTCAGAAGCATGCCTATGAAATACACGCACAAATTAGTGACATACATATTTGATTTAAAAAAGAAAATAATGTAGAAATAAGTGTACTTTTTAGCTTCCTATGTAAATTTCCTATTAATTGGTTTATACTGGGGTGAGGGGATGTCCTGTGCTCTAAAACTGGTTTGAGATATACCTATGGTTGCCTTATCACTAGGGGTAGGCGATATACCGGTAGACACAATTGACTGGTAGAAATTTGTTCATCGGTAGAGATTTTGGATTTATTATCGTCTCTATCGCGGTTACACACTCACTCTGAGTGTGTTGATGTGCTACATCAGTGATACTCAAATCTAGCTCGCGAGATCCACTTTCCTGCAGAGTTTAGCTCCAACCTAGTCTCGCGTAGCCAGACCTTCAAACTGACGGATGAAGGTCTGGAATAGATGGCAGCTTTTATTGGCCAAGGCCCGCCCATGAGGCCGTTTGACCATCAAACAACCAATCACATTTCCTTTCGTTCAGCGTCATGTTTCGGTGCGTGGAAATGTCGCCACAATAACAGACCGGTGTGTAAAATTCTCGGGCGTATTTTAAAGATTCTATGCCGCGAACTTTAAATATTTCACATACTTTTGAAAATCCAGCATGTAGTTAATCCTGATAAGCGTTCGTCGTCACATTTGTAAACACGACGGCTTTCTTCTTTCGTGAGGGGGTTTGGCGCCACTATATCTTTGTTTCCAGGCAGAACGTTAAAGAACGCGACACACACGTCTCCCGGAAATCCTGTATAATTCAACCAATCCGACAACAACATCGATAAGTCTCCATATGCATCAGACGTTTAGCCAACGGTCTGTGGGCGTGACGTCTGAGGCTAGCTCCAACCCTGATCAAACTCACCTACCTGTGATTTTCTAACGATCCTGAAGACAATAGGTGTGTTCGACTTGAAGCGGCGCTGCGCAGAATGATCAGTGTATGACATCAAAGTACCGCAAGAGCGATAAGAGAGCAGATGGATGCTTATGCTTTCGAATCGCTCTCGCGGTACTTTGATGTCATACACTGATCATTTCTTGATGCATTCACTGTCATGCGCTTCAAGTCGAACACACTCGTATTTGATTAGCACGCTTCAGACTTGTGTTTGATTTATTGGGTTATGAGCTTAAACTCTTGAATAATCCCTTTGCTGCTAGCGTGTTGTCAGGTTGCAAACCGATATTGTTTGCGCACGTTTTTAAGCATTGTGGTTTAAAAACAAGTGATTTTAAGCCATTGAAAGGCAATCAGCAGCAAAAGAGAACTTATTTTGCTATATGATGTGCTTTCTGAGAGACTGTTTCTGAGTGCTGTCATAGAGGCGCGCACACGTGAAGACAGTATTGAACCGAGTTATTTTTGCTGATTTATAGGCCTTGAACGGTATGTCAAAATGCCGTCTTTGCAAGTATCCTCGTAAACACAGTAATTTAGGTCTTAAGTGAAATCAAACAGCTGAGAACACTATATATTGTATCTGGGGAGTTCTTAAAGTGACAGCAGTCGAAAATTCCTGCTGTGTGTAATTTATGTTAATCAAACAACAAAACAGAGAAAATCTCACACTGCTATTGAATAAATCCCTTTTGTAACTTTAATAAGAAGAAATATATATTTAATTTACACAGTAAAGAATATGTAGTGTTTTTATACATTTGATTACTTTATACAATGTATGTAGCATTTCTTATTTGTTCTACTGTAGATTTGTTTGTCTTATTGCTTGTAATTACTTTCTTATTCTTATTTAATCACTGACTGTTTAGTTTAGTTTTTCTTTTTTTAATTTATGCTAGTATTAGTTTTTTTGTGATATTGACACGGGTGACAATAATTTCTATCAAAAAAGGTATAAATACCTTATTTAAACCGAAAATAACTATATTGTATAATTACATACTATAAAGTTATATATCGTTACCATGAAATAAAACTCTTTTGGTCAAATCGCCCACCCCTACTGATCACCATATCGGAGCAAATCCATAATGAATCATGGTAAGGAAAGAACACAGTTTTGAAAACGTACTTTTGTGTATGCACTCAATAATTAATTTTCTGTTCATTGTTACCCCCCAAAAATGATGTAGTGGACCTAAAAAAAAAAAATTTGTGAGATAAACTGTAGGGCATTTTATAAAAGATAATCTCTTTAATTCTAATTCTTTACAAAAAATAAACTCTTAAACTCTCTATTCATAGAATCCTGAAAAAAAAAATTATGAAGGATCTGAAGGATCATGTGACACTGAAGACTGAAGTAATGATGCTGACAATTCAGCTTTGCATCACAGGAATAAATTACATTTTAAAATATATTAAAATACAAAATAGTTATAATCATTTGTAATAATATTTCACAATACTAAGTGTTTAATGAAATGCCTTGCTGAACATAATACTTTTTTCCACAAGCATTAAAATGATTGACCCCAAATGTTTGAACAGTGGTGTATATTTTAAAAATCAAGAGTTGATACAAAGAAACAGTCCATGGAAACAGTAATACCCAACCTCAAATCTGATCTTATGGAATGACAAGCACAACACTTGAATAGATAAAGATTTTTTTTTATTTTGATGAAGCCCTTTAAAAGCAACAGATAATCTCAGCAGTGACATTTATTTTATAGGGGTGTGATAAAGATCTTCCTTTCAATGATTTTTCTAAAATTAAATAAATAGTAGTTAAAACACAAGGTAAACTTTGGTATTAAGGCACATAGATTGTCACAGTATTTGAGTCTATACAGTTCAGGTTTACAAGATCCTTCTTGTCCCGTAAACATTGTGTTTGTGTATCCCTGAATAATTAGACAGAAGGAGAGTAGCAGGAGTCTCAGATGTCCTTGTGCATCCAGAAGATGGGCAGCCCTCTGTTGTCGGTGTACGGCGTTTGCTCCAGAGTCTGATTAACTGGAGCCAAAGATGATGGAGGACAAGGAGGAGGTGGAGGAGCAGAAACAGGGGGAGGAGGAGGTGGACCGGAGAGTAGAGGAGGAGGTGGTGGAGGAGGAGGTAAAATGGAAGGTGTAGATGGTGCAGGATTGTTAAACTTAGCATCACTGTTCCTCTCTTCCTCCTCGTTCTCTGCACTTCTACAGAACTTGTGCAGCAACTCCATGGGCATGAAGGAGGCCAGCATCCCGACACTTTGGACAGGTTTGGACAGCACAAACCCCAGATGGGCGTAAAAGTGTTGCTTATCATGGGTGGTTAGGCACAATCGGGTGCAGCCCCGTCCTTTGGCATACCGTTCAACCCCCTCCATTAGGATACGGCCGTAACCCTTCCCTCGTAATGTGCTACACACCACGACTGATTCCACAAACAGACTACGGCTCCCCAGAACATGGGACAAGCGGGCGTGGCCTATTAGCTTCTCGTCCTGACTCCGCCTCTCTCCACTCAGCAGCAGGAGACACACCGGATAGCTGTGGCTCGACTGACGGAGCGAGTGGATTCGTGCCCCCATGCTGCGCTGCCATTGGACATTAAGTAATTCTGCACACACTTCCACGAGGTCCCAGCGCTCGTGAAGAGGTTCGATTCGAACGACTGCGTAGCTGATGTCGCCATCGCACCTGCACACACGCCAAGGGCACGGGGTCAACAGGGGCCAGTAAGTGTCGTTTTCATCAACACCTGACTGAACAGCTCAGAAGTCATTATCCTGATGTTCTTCATTCATTTGGGATAGTTTATTATTTGTTCACCCGCATATCATTCCAAACCTGTATAATAAAAAAAATATTTTTAAATATATAAAACATTGTTTTGGGCCCCGTTGACTATCATTGTACTGAGAAAAAAAAAAGTTTAAACATTTTTCAAGTTACTTCTTTTGTATTCCACAGAATAAACTTTATACGGGTTTGGAACAATGTGAGAGAGCAAATCATGAGAATTTTTTTAGATGATTTTACTTTAAAAAAAATTGTTTAATTTCCTCCGTTAAGAGCCATACACAACAGAAGTGGAGTATCAGGTTGATTTCTTAAAAACAACCACTCATTTTTTACAGTTACTTCTGAAAATTGCTGCAACAGCTGTCAGTTGGTTTCAACACCCAACAGTTTCGTCACCATCACTTCCACATGTCATCTTCACAGGCAAAAGCTAGATTAATAAAAAGGTAGACTGACATTGTAAGTAATTCATACCACTGAAGCAACAAACACATGCAAAATATAACAGCAACAGCCTATTTCATGAGTAGTTTTTCTTCTCATAGCACATATAACATAAAACATTTTTTTATCTGTTGAAGTTAAAATAGAAGAGGAAGCTGTGGTGTGAATGTGCGATTCCTGCTATATCACATGGGCATCATGCTAATATGAAATGTAGTTTAGAAAATAAGATGACCGAAGAGATAAAAATATACAGAAGTTCAGTTTAGACATGCTTAGTCACTCACTAGCTTAAAACATCTTTGCATTTACTTCGCATTTCCCGTGTATGTATGAATGCAAGTGAATGGAGCACGAGCCTTAAAGAGATATTTTGAACAAAATAAAAACAATCCATCAAATAATCACCCTCATCATGTTGCTTCAAACCTATGCCTTTTTCTTCTGTAAAACTTAAAAGAACATATTTTGTATGGAATGTATTCATTGTATGGGAAACAACTCTGAAATGTTTTGCGAAATATCTTCTTTTATGTCCCACAGGAGAAAGAAAGTAACACAGGTTTGGAATCACATGAGGGTGGGTAAATGATGACAGAATTGTAATTTTTGGTTGAAATATCCCTTTAAGTCTAGTAGTCATCTGAAATGTGTTTTTTTTTCAATGCACCTATAGAGCAGGATGGGCAATGGTCAGTATGCTAAAATAAAATACAATACAGGTGTTAAAGACTGCAAATGAGATCCACAGAAAATTGCTGAAACAAATTTTCATTTTACATTTCATTTTGCAATTCACAAGAATGTCTATAGATTAATACACAAAAGGAAGCAATGGTATTTGACCAAGTGGACAAGGTTATCGGTATAGTGATTTATCACTGGTTAAGACACTTTAATTATGAACAGAACCACACATATATAAATAACATGCATTTCTCCACTTCTCTAGCTTGCTTTCTTAGTTTTCTAATAAACACCGGAACTGAATATTGTTGGCTTCCTCTTTTGTAAATCACTTTAAATAAATTATTTGCTAAATGTAAATGTAAATAAATGAGTTTCTTTGATAAAATCAAACACAGAACCATGACTGGACTAAAGAATGAAAACCCAGATTTAGTGTACCAACATACACCATAACCTGTTATAAATAAAAAACAACAAATCTACCAAACTGTAAATACTAAAAAAATTGCAAATAAAATAACCAGCCTCACCTTCAGCGCTCACAGAGACAAAACTGCCAGTTAAATGTTTCAAAATCGTGTATCGTGCAACTGAGAGTCAAAATCAGGAAACAAGAGACTTTTAAGTGTTATCTTTCTTTGTAAGCTTCCTTTAACGCTGGCCTGGGTTCAGTTTAGTCCATTCCCTTGTATTAAGTACTGTTATTTTGGTCTGGAGAGGCTGGTTCTCGATCAGTCATGAGAGGAAACAGCTTTCATGACTTTACCAAGACAAGTGTGAAATGCTGATGGCAAGTGTGTGGGGCTTTGAGAAGGTTGTGTATCGTTAATCATACAATTGTTTGCAGGCCCTAATATGGAGAAACACATTAAAGCTATCCAGAGCACTGTCATTTAACTTCTTCATGGAATAATTGGATTTAATGGCCATTTTGTTTTCAGATTAAGCTGAATTTAATGATGCATGTTTCATTCAGACTGATCACACAAATACACATTTTCTCTGGCTCAAGTAAAACTCAAATGTTTGAGCCATTCATTCGCTAAAGGCCACGGGTACCGAACAGAGTCCGAGTCAACATTTCTAAATATAGTAATAGCTTAAGAACTATCATGTGTTTATAAAAAACGAATTACTAAAGATTTGTATCTTTAAAACATTAACAACACGACACACCGCAAGTCAGAGAAGTGACCAGATAAACGAACAAACACAGCACGCGCCTACGATTCCCGTTCAAACGCGTGTAACAGACTCATGCAGTTTATTTTGGATTTAGTTTATACGAGTTATTATCTGTGATACCTACATGCTGCTGATAACTTTATGGCTGTCACAGCAGCTGTCTCTTGACTCTCCCTCTTCTTCTAGTAGAGCAGATGGAACAGCGCGAGTCGATTTACTGCCACCTACTGGACATACTCCGCTCTTACACCAGCCTACATGACTGGAAATACTGTAAACCTGCTATGCTCCGCTGCCTAAATGTGACCCCGGACCACAAAACCAGTCAGAAGTCGCTGGGGTATATTTGTAGCAATATCCAACAATACATTGTATGGGTCTAAATTATAGATTTTTCTTTCATGCTAAAAATCATTAGGATATTAAGTAAAGATCATGTTCCATGAAGATATTTTGTTCCTATATATTTTTTTCTTACCGTAAATATAACAAAACTTAATTTTTGATTGTATGCATTGCTAGGGACCTTAGGACAACTTTTTCCTCAATATCTTTTTTTTTTTTTTCACCCTCAGATTCCAGATTTTCAAATAGTTGTATCTCGGCCAAATATTGTGCTATCCTAACAAACCATACATCGATGGAAAACTATTTATTCAGCTCTCAGATGATGTATACATCTCAATATTCAAAGAATTGACCCTTATGACCCTGGTTTTGTGGTCCATTTCAAAGTTTAAGATTCAATTACGTATTACGCAGACGTTAAAAATCCTATAAATATGAAAAAAAAGACCCCTGAATGTTGCCTTCCGTAATGTCTTCGTGGTGTGACGTCATATATTTTTTAAAGCATTTAAAAGACGCGTTCTAAATGACTCTTTGTGACGTACAGTCATGGGCGGCGCTAGGGAGGGGCTAGCAGGTGCTCCAGCACCCCCAAGAAAAACCAAAGCACCCCCATAAAAAAATGAAATAAAATAAAAACATTTGACTCATTAAACACATGCATAAATACTGCAATGCAATGACGTGATTTGCAGTCGCACCTAATGTCAGCATTTTATTTAAAAAATGGATCGTTCCTTGTGCCAAGTACTATTGGCCTCCCCCGACTAAAGATTTTTCTAGTCAACTATTCGCACGTTTATATTAAATTGATAGTATAATAACCATTTAGGTTATTATTTATGCCTATTATTTAGGCATTTAGGCGTATTATTCCGCTCAAACGCATGCATAACGCTTGCGCAAAGCACCGACTAAAGTAGCTAATGATTATGAATGCATCGGGGAAAAATACATTTTAATGATTTTATTAATAAACTAGTGTTTTCTCAGACTCAACATCTTCACAGTGGACGTGCCTTTAATAGAGAAATGCACCTATAGGTACTACATAATCAGAGAAGATTTGTTTTTTTATTTTAATTGGTTTTCAAGCTTTCTGCAGATTTATTTCTTATGTCTGTGAGCTGGTTCATTGTTGTGACGCGCTCCATTCATGGAGACTGCATGATACGAGAGAAAGCACGTCCAAAAATGACAGGAGTATAAGCTCTTTCCGCAGGAATAAATAAATAAATAAAAAATAATTGCGTGCGCGCCCCCATGCAGTAGGCTAAGCGCGATAATACTCCCACATTCCTCATAAACATTTGAAATGCGCCTATACAGTGATTTTATTATTCGTATAATAATAATAATAATAACAACAACAACCTGTTTTGGTCATATTTACTATTAATTGCCCAGCTCCCCCTGTCATTGATCTAGCACCCCCTCAGCACCTGCGTTCAACATTCTCTGGCGCCGCCCCTGCGTACAGTATAATCCCGCGGAATTATGTCTCGTGCTCTGTTCTCCTCGCGGCGGATAACTGACGCGTTTCTCGGTAGGAAACTGCTTCTCTGCGCCTCGAAAGCACGTGAAGCCGGTGGTACCCATGCTGGGCTGTGGGTTAGCAGGGGGGCCGTGTGGAGTCGTAAATGATTGATGTGGTGTAGTGTGTTGTGCCACAGTGATTGACGAACGATGGGCGGGGTGGTTATTTTCTCACTAATCAAATGAGTTTAAATGGTTTATAGCATCCCCACCCGACCCTGCCCTTCACAATTAATGCTTGTTAATCACTGTAAACACCTGCTATAAGCCTTATATGATAAACCATACGACAGAAATCAAAAACATATTTAAAATAAAGAACATATGTTATGATGGCTTGCAAAATGCTGTACATTAAATGCCATTTAATGACATAGTAAACTCAGCTGAAACTGAATGATTCTTGTGGTGGTGTCTTCATTTAAACACTTCATTCTCATGGTGTGAGATGCTAAAAAAAACGGCAAGATATCTAACATTCAAAGACTTACATAAGCTAACAATTAAAAATATTACACACACCAAATAAAATAACAAATAAATCTTCCCCAGGCATGCTGATACATTATGAAAATAACTACATTTGTTCCAGAAGTTTTAGAAATGATATAATTTAGCAGTGGCTTGTGGGACTTTAGCGAGCTGTGACATTTAATATACAATACACAGCATAAAATAAGTAGCCCTACACCCCATCTGAAACAAATTCAGTAATTTCTCCTTACCCAGAATACATATTAGGCTTCCTTGTAGATATAATGTTCAGGCAAGGCTGATAAAACATGTCAAGATTAATTAGGACATGTGCCCCCGGTTTCACAGACAAGGCTTAAGCCTAGTCCTAGACTAAAATGTAAGTCTTAGCCGTTTCAACTTACATAAACTTGCACTGACTGATCTTAAAATAGATCAGTGCCTTTGTTTTGTCTCAAGATGCACACCAGTAATGTTTTTTTTTTCTAAGCCTGTTTATAAAAATTACTTCAATGTCCTAATTGATCTATGGCCTAATCCTGGCTTAGTCTAAGCACGTCTGTGAAACCGGGCCTAAGACTTTCACATAAGTGTCGAGCCAAAAGTGTTACAAAATAAAACTACATAAAAAATATCTAAGGCATTTTTTGATCAACAGATATGTTGAACCAAACCATTTAATTTTACTACAAATGTTACATATAGCCCATTGAATCATTCTTAATGCTGAACACAATGGAACCACTTTTGGACACAAGTGTCTCAGTGCTGGCAAAAGATTTAAAAAAATGCAAAACACAATTTAATATTTTTCCCTCAGGTAATTGTGGGGAAAAGTAAGTGATAATCAATAAAGGTACATTTCCTTCATATTTTTCATTGATATAAATACAATGTATGGCGTCAATACTGCATTTAGAGTGGACTCTTCTCAAACCTCCAGAAGAAGCTCAGAACTAGTTTTAATAACCAAATGTTACCAATGGCCAGGACTGCAAAGAATAATTTACATCACTAATCATTTTCATATCTAGTTCACGTGTCTCAGGCTCTGGTGACAGTAGGGTGATGTGAACTTTAGCTATACTCAGTTTAGGAGGGAATAATAATGATTCACAAATTATAAAATCAAAATGGAAAAGCTTGACTGTTTACTTGAAAACAATAATATTATTTAATTTCCGTGAAGGATAGTGTTTCCAAAAATATCCAAAATGCCTGGCCCATGACCAGTTTTGTCAGTCATTGAATGCAATTTGTAGACTGAATTTTTAGTAGACATCTTGTATCAAAGAATGACCATGAAAGATGTTTCAGAACACTACACTCCCTAAAGAAAAAAAAAATCCCCCCAAAAAAGCAGACAACCTGATTTATCCAAAGTTTATTAAAAGTACAATCTGTAAATGCTGAAACTAGCCAACCCTCAATGATGATAACCAACTAACAATAGCCAACTAACGCCCTAAAGAGAAAAATAACACTCCATTCCAAAACACTGGTCTCCATTCAAAAATTACGAACACAAAACTGATTCCTGACACATTTAAATGGCACTGTTCCTGTAATTACAGACCGCACCTTCCAACACACACTCACACACGCAACATAAGAGTCCCAGCAGGTTACCAAAATGTCTGCTTTATTTATTTTTCAGGACGACTCATTCAGAAAGACTAAAGGGAAAAATCTGCACTAGATTCGGCCTTGCATTCTTCAATTAGGGGGTGGTGTAACCGAGTCAACCTTAAACAAAAAATAATATGTAATAATAATAATGATAATAATAGTAATACATTAATCAATACAACATGTGGAGTTTAATTGAGAAAAATCAGTCACTGTGGATACCACCAAAAACTTTTATGCACCAACAGCAGGGAAAGGAAACAGGTCATATTTAAACAAGTTTATCAAAGCTTTGCATTATCATAAAATGCTCTAAAATGTAAATTTTTTGCGATTTTTTTTATTTTTTTATTGAAATATCAATTTTTTTCTTGTTTAAACATAGATTCTTTTATCTTGTCTCTTTTTCTCTTTTCTTTGTTGTGACTGCAAGTGACCATGAGAAAGGATGGGTCCTTGGCTGGGAATTTTTGGTGTAAGTGAATGTGTGTGTGTATTTCTGTGTGTGTGTGTGTGTGTGTGTGTGTGTGTGTGTGTGTATATGTCCTCTCCAGGCGGTGGTTGGTTCAGGGTCACAGCAGTTGAGCTGGTAATGTTTCCATTTCGTACTGAGCAGCTAACGCAATGACATCAGGCATGTGTGTGTGTGTGTGTGTGTGTTTGTGAGGTATGATTTGAAAGAGTGTGTTGGTTGAAGAATGAGTGCACATAAAAAGGAATGTGTGCCTACAAAATGTTTTGGGAGTGTATAATCCATGTGTCATGTTGTATAGTGTGTGTGTGTGTGTGTGTATGCGTGTATGTAAGGCACGGCCAGTCTGTCTCAGTCCCTCAGGTCCGCACTGGATCCAAACAGAGCCACCAGCTGCTCCTCATAGTGGGTGATATTCCGCTTCATGATCTCTTTGCAGGGCCCCAGCAAACGCTCGAAGGCTTGTATGTCGATCACTAAAACACAAACATCAGTCATGTGACATTGTTGGAGCACACGGTGCACATTTCAATGCAAAAATGTAAGTCAGACGGACTCAGAGAAACTTACCCAAGCATTTGACGGCACCTAATGCATAGGCTGAGGCAGCACGTGGTTTATTAGTAACGAGAGCAAGTTCTCCAAAATACTGCCCTCTACTGCAGCGAGCGATCTCCACCTCAGCATTATCCTGTCTGTCTGCTTTTGTCTGAGAGAACATTTAAATTTGGGGCAAAATCAAAAATTGAACTATGCAAAAATAATTGGATGCCAAACATATAGTCCCATCCTAAACAAACAAAACTCTAATTCACAGGTTTTTGAAGAGAAACAGTCTATGTATGGCTGTATCTACATTTTAATCTGGGACTGAAAGCATTTAATTTAATACAAAATAAAAATCTGAAAAGGAACATCTGAACTTTTTTCAGCACATTAAAGGAGTTTAAAAGGTGTAATTTAGCACAATGCAACAGAAAAAGAAAGATAAAGGAACTCACTTTGCTCTTCATCATAATATTCACCTCTCCAGACTCCACAACGTAGAAGCAATCAGCCATATCGCCCTGGTAATAGAGCAGCCCATGATAGTAATGATTAATGATACAATAGCATCAGTCAGAGTCCTGATCTTCAGCTCTGCTCTATCATTACAGTGCTATAATTGCACCTGCTGTGTGTCTGTTGGTTCTTTCAGACACGCTGTAGCTGCTCAAGTGTGTGAGAGCTAAACAGAGGATAGCAAGATTCTCAATGGCACCACCGACACAAACTAAATGCGTCTTATATGTATAGAGATAAATGCACAGTATATGGCATTTTTCAAAATAAAATTTCTGGTCATTTTTAATGTATGAAATAATTTTTATTTTGCTAAGCACTTTTTTTCCTTTTTGTTTCAAAGCAGCTTTACAGAAAATCATAATGTTAATATTAATGCTTTAATCCACATTTAATAGTTCAGGGCTGGGGGATAATTTACACACACACACACACACACACACACACACACACACACACAACACACACACACAATATAAACAATTATTCAAATTTGTTCTGAATGATTCAGACATTTGCTATATCCATATATAGCTTTACGTGGGAGTACTGTATGACATTCAAATTAGTTATTAATTATTCATTTTGATACAAGTGTTCTAGCAGAATAACAAAAGATGGAGGTTATCACAATAACTTGGAAAATGTTCCATTAACATTTGACAACCAGACAGTGTCACAATACTTTGTCATAATTTTGAATAGAATACTAATTATTTTACCTTTGAAACCTACCTTTTGTTTGAAATGTGTAGTCTTTAAAATAAATAACACTATGTTGATGTCCAATGACATTCATACACTTTCAAGAACTACTTTTTAGGGCAACTGTAAAGTTCACCTGCATAATGATCCGCTCTCCATCCTGAAATGATTTTGCCCCCAGCACATCAACAATCTTCATCCTCTCAGAAATCTATGAGATAGAAAGATGGGTAAGTATTTGATCATTTCGTTAGTGGTCTAATATGCATCTCTTCAGGTCTCATCATCCTAAGGTTTTTCTTCAGTGTTACCAGACACTCTTTCACAGAACCACTAAAAACATATCTGGCAATAGAATAAATGTACAATCATTTTCTCACCTCCAGTGATTTGAGTAGTGGGACAGACTCGATAAAGCATTCATACATCCTTCTCTTCTTCGCATTATTCTTTACTACGAGCCTTCGGAAAGTTGCCCGATCCTGAAGCACACATACTGAAATTATTCTTGTGACACACTTTCAGTCTTCATATTTGTTGCATGTACAATAAAATTGCTGCTTTGTGAAAGTGAGGCTGCAGTCATTCAGTGTTTCAACCACATGTCCACAAAGTGGTGCTGTTACAGAACACTACATCAACAGGGTTTGCTGTCAGCTCACTTGCCCTCTCAGCACTCACCAGTCCCCAGAGGGCTCCCTCCTCTTTAGCAATGATGGTTGCAGCACGTGGAGTGTTGTACATGAGGGCCAGTTCCCCGAAACTGCCCTTATTATCATACTGACCCACACAGCAGCCCACACCATCCTTCTGTACCACAATATCATACACACCCCTGCAAATACATAAACATATTCAGTTACGGTTGTGGTAGTGATTATGTAGTTACTACACTTCATTCGGATATATTGACCTATAGGTTTTGACGATCAATATGAGGAATACTGTTATGGTTTGTGATAAACAATTAATAGGAATTCACATAAATTGCTTCCTGAAACCTCTCAGTTTCTTTATTGAATCCAAATTGAGTCACATACTGTCTGTGCACAATAAACATTCACCACTTTACAGTAGTGAAAAAGAAACCGTAACAAAGTATGCAGTAGCAGTAAATGCATTTATTGTTAGAAATGGGGCATTTGGGCAAAACGTGTATACTTCTTACATAAAATGCGGGATTTTCAAAATCTGGATCAAGAAACAACAGCGATGAATCAGTTTTCAAAATAATCAAAGATATATGCAAAATTGTTAAACTTTCATAAACTCTTCTGTACAAGAGTATCACAGACACACACTGGCAGAACAGTTTATAAAAATACATACCTCTCGATTACATAAAAGTTATCTCCATCATCTCCCTGATCAATGACGTGATCTTGTGGCTGCACAAGAACCTCAAACATGGCGTCCAGCACCTCTGAAAACTGCTCCTATACCAGAAAGAGACAGAGTCTGATGAAGGAAATGCATTTCTGGATCATACAGTACATACTTAGCATCCACTGTATGGATACACAAAACTACCGGACATATTTTTAAAAACAGGCACGTTTCTAAGGGTTCACATGACTGCTAGATAGAGTGCAGCAGAATGGAACAGAGTGGTCTCAACATTCTTTTAATCTTGACATGTCAAACTTAAAACTTAAAAACTCAACACTCATGGTGCAAGATGCTGAATGAAGAAGAGGAAAAAAAACAGCATTGATGTTCACATGCATGTGAACAGACTAACATTTAATAAAATATTGCAGAATGAATGAGAGAAAGTCCTTTGACAGACAGAAGAAAAAAAAGTACTTTCATAAAAATACCAAGGTCATTTTCCTGATATTTATGGCCAAAAATTGTGAATTTATTACAGAAGTTTTTAAGGGGAAGAACTTAAAAACTCAAATTCTCGAAACATTGATGGTTACATGATTTTTAGCATGTTGAATCTTCTCTGCTAAGTTGCATCTTTTAATTCTCTCCATTGAAAGCACTAGTGGTCGACCGATATTAGTCTTTTGACAGCCGATGCCGATATCTTGGAAAGCAGGGTGGCCGATGGCTGATATAATTTTATTTAATGTTAATTAATATTTAAGAAATTTGAAGTAATTTGAAAATGGATTAAAAAATAAATGTGTAAAATAAACAAACTACTACTTTAGAAGTATTTTTCACAAATAAATAACTATTTAATAAAAATATAATTAAAAAGGAAGTAAACACTGTAACTAATAGGAAACTCGGTATTCTGGGAAGTTTGTGTGCATTGGGAAACATATTGTTCAAATTAAGACAAGGTAACAGTCATTTTACATACAGCACACAGTGAAAATGACATGAATATGACAGTGGGCAAATGCATAAAGCACAGCATAGTTTGAAATCACGAGTTTAAAGTTTGTTGATTGTGCGTTTCCTCCTGACCGACCATCACGCAGAGCACACGCGATCATGCAGGATACAAATGCACAATTCACAAGATCTCACAACTGAATTCTACTAAGTTTGCAAGGTTTGTGAAATTAAATGTCCATTAGTCATTCAAAGATTTGTTTAAATGATATAAATGCATATTTGCTGAATACTGTCGGCAAACGAGAAAGTATTATAATGTTTGCCTTTCTGTTACTAATAATATAAAAGCAATTGTTATAATACTTTTTGTTAGGGATGTAACGATTAACCACGAGCCGGTTGAAAATCGATTCATATATGTGACGATTCAAATCGGTTGAGATGCTAAACAAATCGTGATTCAATTAGGGGTAGAAGTTTATATGAATGTATGTCTGAGGGGAACTTACTGTCTTTAGAAAAGTTTAGTTGGTATTTTTTCTTTTCATCTTGCCTCTGTACAATGCATATTAAAGTTCATAAGTGTAGTGCTGCTTTGTTTACAGCGGAAACCAAGGAAACGCTAAAAGCGCCACCTGCTGGCAGAGCAGAGTGAATCTGCGTCTCATTCAGCTCGTCTGCTGTTTCATTTCATGCAGATATTTTTTATGTATTCAGTAGTTTCACAAAACTGAAGTCGGACCATTTTGTTTTTGCTTCAAATTTCGAAATTATATAATCTAATTTAGATTAAAAACTGCTCATGTTGCATGTATGCAGCATCTTTGTTTGGATCATGATTAAAATGCAGTGGTTGCAGACAAAGCCTTATTTTGTTTATATGAAGAGATTTATTTTATTTGTGTTATTTATTTGATTTGGAGCTTGTTTTAAAATTTTAATTTAGTTTTGTTATTTAGCCTACATTTACATTAGATTTACATTGTTATTTAGCAGAGGCTTTTATCCAAAGCGACTTACAAATGAGGAGAATAGAAGCAATCAAAACCAACAAAAGAGCAATAACATCTAAGTGCTATATTAGTACATTATTATGGTGTTATATATCATTTAC